>SCDY01000959.1:0-40550 GCA_004143825.1 Drosophila micromelanica | reverse complement strand
AAACGAGCTGAAATGTTTATAGAACCAGATCGCAGGGTTCAGGGTATCTCCTAGTCGGGCGGCCCCGACTAGAGCCTTCTCACTTGTTTTTTGTTGAACAGTGCTTCGGTGTTTATTTTTGCCGCTTGGCATGTGACGGAAGCTGATTTGAGACCAAACACAGTAACACATTTAGCCAGCGGGAGTGGGGATGGGGGTGAGGGCCAGATGCGGAAGCACTGCAACGGCATTTGGCATAAAGGGAAATCGGAAAATAAACGAAAATGTCAGCGGAAAAGCGGCAAATGCTGCAGCAGCATCAGCATCAGCTCGGCGAAGATTTTGCTCGGCAGTTGGCAAAAGGCGCCAAATCAACAATCCAGAGAGCGCGCGTCGAGGCTTATGGCAGTCAAGTGCGATATGTGTGGATGACTGTAGCTGTGTGTGTGTGTGTGTGCGAGTGTGTGTGTGTGTGTGTGTGTGTTAGGGAGTACTTAGAAGCACTGCTTGCTGTTTTTGTTTGCCGTCGCTGTTGCTGATGGCATCTGTGTGTGTGTGTGTGGCATTAGTTCGACCGCTGCGCAGCTCGGCAACTAAAATGCAATTAAGCCAAACTGAAACAAGGCTTTTTGCTGCAGCTGCGTTAAAACCTCGACATTGAGCGCTGTAATGCACATTCACACACACACACACCTAAAGAGAAAGGACGATGCATTACCAAGCTCTTTTTGCAATTATTCACATTTTCCTTTTAATTGGAATTTGAAGTGCTGCACTGGAATTTTTCTCGGATTGCTTTCTTTTAGCACATGTGATCATAAAATCTCTTACAAAATAGCGTTTATTGGAATTGTGCAAAGGTGTGTTGAACACCAAAGAATTACTTTAGAACACATTTTTTGATAATTTTTGTAGGATTCCTGCTTGGTTTCTATTTCTCGTTTTTCTCCTCCTTCGATCTGTGATCAGCACTCCAATTTTATTCGACACATGCAAATCAAATTTAAATCGTCCTTTTTTTGGTTGGCCTGCATTCATTTAATTAAAATTAAATAAATATATGTGTATGTGTAAATGTGTAAATATATGTGTATTCATGAATATACGACTGGCATTCGCATTATTCATGGCACATTCACTCGTTTAACCCGCCAATAAATGAGACGTCACATTTTAAAATACAACATAGTTAATTTGTATTCGATTTTATTGTTGATTTCTTACTTTTTCCCTTCCCAGTCTCATTTTGTATTTTTCCTCTTTCTACATTGATTGACGATTTATTTAAAATGGATATGTTTGTTTTTTTTTTTTTTGCAATCTTTTTATTGAAATTGCAATTTTGCATTGCATATGCTCTCAATTAAATAGGAGTTTAAAAAGCTTCCAACAGCTTCCAATCGGATTAAGTTAAGCGTTATTAATAATTGTTTCTCTTTGATCTAACTAAAGCTTGAAACCAATTTTCTGTATTCAGATTATAATTTTAAATGTTCTGATGTTTCTTTTAGATTTTCTTCATACATTTTGAATTATTCTATTTCATTTTTTAATTTATTGCCTATTCCGATCTACTTTATTTGCTGTCTTGCAGTTGGGTTTGGAATGTTTATTTATTCTTTTCGAATTCATTTTAACACATTCCTAATTGTGTCGATGAAAAGCAATTAATATGGTAAGGGATTGCAGCTGGTGAAAGAAAAACAATACAGGACACAAATTCCGGAATATGGTTAGTTGCTTTTAACGGATGACTAAATAAAGCTGAAATTAATGTGTGTGCTCTACTGTGTGTGTGTGTGTGTGTGTGTGTGTATTTTATTGTAATTGCAATTTGCATGGAAATGTATAATTAATGCCATGTTTTACGAGCTTGTGATATTATGTAATGAATTTCAACAAAATTTATTTGCTTACCTCCCAAAATATGCGTTCAGCTGCGGCAGCAGCAATTACAACAATTTATAAAATTTACAAAATTTACATATATTTTCATGATTAAATGATTTTCAGTTGAATTTGTGTTTGTCATAGTTTTTATATTTTTTTCAATTATTATTGTTGTGTTTTTTTTTGTCGCGCATAATTAACAAAGCTGTTCAATTGCTTTCAAATGTCATTTTAATTATATTTCTGTTGCTCTTTTTATTATTATTTGATAAATATTTGTTTATGCTCTGGTGTCGGGTAATTTACATGTGCTACATTGGAAATCGGTTTCGGGTTCGTGTTCGGGTTCAGGTTCAGGTTCAGTTTCTCTCGGTTTCTCGTCGCTGTTCGCCCGTTAATTGCCTGTGTTAAAGGTGTGCAAATAAATTAAATTGAAATTAAACAAAAATAAATAAAAACCAAATGTAAAACACACGTCAAAGTGCGCAATAAATAATCGCTGGCCCACAAATGTTGCAAATTGCGGTTGGTCAATGAGACAATAAATGCAAATAATTAAAACAATACCATCAAAGCCTTTTATTGTACGTTAAAAAAAAAATAAAAGTTTTAAAAATGTATAAATGCCTCACAATTATATTCTTTACTTTTCATATTTCCAACAGTTTTTTTTTTAATTTTTTAAAATGCTTTTGCACTATTTTTCTTGGTTCAAGTTTTTAGTAAATTTTTGCACTTGTTTTTTAAGATACTTTTCCTTGTGAGAACAGCAACAAATTTTGGCAGTGTATGTGCGTGTGCGTGTGTGTTGGTTTTCTTAGCGAACTTTGCGACTGCTGTGACTGCGCTCCAGAGAATTGTGGCTGTGGAGACAGCACAACACACACAGGACACAGGACACACACTGGACGCAATGATTTCAACTTATGAGCAACGAAATGCGTTGCGAGCGTTTTTATACCGACGTCGTCGCATCCAGCACGATGAATTTTCCGGGTGGGGATATGCAAAAAGAAAAGCAACGCAAGACGCACGCAAAAAGGAAAACTCTGCAAATGAAAAGAGTGCGCGAAAACTGAAAAGCACAAAGACAGACTCTCTCCCCCTCCCACACACACACACCCGCACATACAGATGCAGAGATAAGCCCGGCAGCGCAGCTAGTGGCAACGTCGAGGGGAAATCATTTCAACAGTTTTGCAGCTGCAGCATCAGCACCAACGGCAGCAGCAGCCGCAGCAGCGCAGCCTGCGCACGCATCGCAGTCGCAGTCGTAAGAGCAAAGGCAACTGAGCTTTGCTCCTGTCCCAAAAAGCTCCGTTTGCTGCCCGTGCACTCGTTTCGTCTGCCGTTCGGCTGCGTTCGTGCGCGCGCTTCGTTTCCGCTCGTGTGCGCGCGCTTCGTGTGGCGTTCATTTTGCGTTATTCGCCGCGCGTTCATTTCTTTTGCCGTACGCGGCGACATTTCCCCGATGCTGCGCTGCCGATGCTGATGCTGATGCTGCGCTGCCGCTGCGCTGCTCCGCTTTTAGGCGCCGCTTTGATTATGTTTCGCTGCTTTTTTCAGCTTCTTCTTCTTCTTCGGCCGTTCGCTTCTTGTGTAGCTGCAGTTATTATTATGCGCTTTGTCTGCGCTGCGCCCCCCAACCCCCCACCCCTCCTAGTCCACCCATATACTTACTAATTTACAGTTTCATTTGGCTAGGGTCAGACTATAAATAGTCGGCAGCAGACATTGGCTGCCATTTGGCTTTCCATTTCGCAGACACGTGCGTCGCAAGTCACCCCCACCCCTACCCCTACCCCTACCCCTACCCTCGCACAGCAAATCAAACACGAAAATCAAATTTGTAAACAGCGCCCCAAAAGTGGCGCCATTTCGCGTAAACATCACACAAAAAGCTATGCAAATTTGTACCTGATGCATTTGCCTGTTGTTCGCGCAGTTCTTGTTGTTGTTGTTGTTGTTGTTGTTAGCATTAAAATGAACCGTTAACGGGCAATTCGTTTCTTTTTCTCGTTTTTTGGGCACGCCCCAAAGTCGCTTCAAGTTTCAAGTGGAGTCAACTGAAGTGCGGCTGCTGCGTCAGCAGTTTTCACGGCTGCTTTGCATATGAAAGCCAAATCAAAATCACTTAAAGTCTGCCACAGCGCACAATGCCGATAAGCGAGCCGAATAACGGCGCTCCCCGACCCCCCTATCACCCACCCACATCCTACATCTAACAAGCATTTGGCTGAGCGAATCGCAACAATAGCTGTTTGATACAATTTTTGCTTTGCAGTTTTTCAGCTGCGCCTAAAAGCATGCAGCAAATTATTTGCCAGCCATTCAATTAGCTATTACAAAAAAAACTCAACACAGACACGTACACAAACACACACAGTAACTGTTTTCTTGTTGTTGATTTCTAATTTTGATCTGTCAAACGCAAGGCCAAAGATCGATGGCCCCGATAAAAAGCCACAAACGCTAAAAGGAAAAAATATAAGAAGTGTATGTAACTCGCTCAGGCTCTCTCTCTCGCACTCTCTTTCTCTCTCTTTCGTTCTGTGGCACTTGCCATTCAAGTGGAAAATTTCGTCTAGTGCATTGTGCACGAATTTTATGTTTATATAAACTGGCCGCAGTCGAATGGCCAGTCTGAAATTCACTTGCAGGCCATAACTTGGCTCTCTATTAACTTGCAACACGTGAAAATCGCAGCAGCATCAGCAACTGACCACCTACACGGCACACACACACACACATACACACACACAACATAACTGTTGTTCGCTGTTGATGATGACGTTGAAAGTCTGAACAAATGAGGCGCGCATCGCATGTCGAATGATGCTAAGCAAATAGTACGAACACACACACACACACACATGCATCATTTGTATACGTATATGTGTGCTGTGTGCTGCATGTGTATTTGTCTGGTCAAGGCAACTGATGTATGGGCTTGTAATGGGAAAACCAGAAGACCACACATACTACACTTAAGCTTGGCTCGGCGCTCGACCTGCCAGCGGAAATATGAGCGGAAGAGCGGGAGAGGAGTAAGGGAGAAAGAGAGAGCGATAGAGCAAACAGTGAGGAGAGAACTGGAGAGCGTGGCAAGATATCTATAACTGCGAATCGATGTAAAATTTACTAAGTGTATGAAAGGAGAAAAAACAAAAAAATAATGATCACTTAATTGTCTCGGAACTTTTATTTTGACTGCATATATATTTTGAGTACCAAAACTGACATTGATTCAAATGCAATTGCCACAATTTACCACAGAAAGTTTTTTTCTTCTGTTTAAATGCAATTTGTAAGCAGCTGGAGCACACTTCCGATTTGTGAGCTCAAATGGCCAAGCAGATTGAATCCCATTGCCCGTGATTGCCTTATATGCCAAGAACCAAGAACTTACCGTTCGAATCCCGTTCAATGTTGGCCAATGCAAATGTTGCATGTTCTCCCTCGCTGGGGCAAGTTACCAAAAAAAAAAAAGCGCCGTTGACTGCGATTTGGATTCATCAAAAAATCGCAAATTCAATTTGTTTGACACAATCTAAACCAATTTTTTAGCAGCATTCGGGTGGCGCAGATGGACAGATGGACAGCACTGGAGCGGCGCGTGACTCGATGCCGGAATGCCAGTCCAGTCCGGCGGAGCAGAGCTGCCGGCATCGGCAAATTATGACCACGAAAATAAACGAGTTACGCAAGAGGCAGCAACAAGAGCAGTTGCAGCAGCAACAGCAGCAACAGCAGCAACCGCGGCAGCTGCAACATCGAGGAACTAAGCTCTTCTGCTTGTGGCCGAGGAGGGGGCGGGGGCGGGGGCGGGGCGGGGGCGGGGACTCGTGGCCATTGCCAGTGGCTGACAGCAGAAACCAAAAATTTTGATTTATGGCCAGGGCATAAACTGCATTTGACGCGACTACTGCACAGCAGCAGCAGCAGCAAGCTGAGTGGCAGCAAGGTGGCGTTGCCGCTGTGGCACGCTGCATGATATGGCTGCACATATAATCAAATAGCGGTAGCAGCAACAAATGCCACTGCGTGAATCTGGCCAGCCAGCCATGTGAACGGTGACATGGCAGCTCGACAAACAGACACACACACCCCCGCACACACTGCGAGTTTTATTTGTACGTACGCAACGGAAGTGCGAACGCAATATTGTGAATGTGTTACACACACACACACACACAGTTTTCTTGCTTTATAGCTGTTGTGAAAGGGGTGTGCGGGGAATGGGCAGGGGCTCTGCTGCCAAGTAATGATGATTAAGCATTGTAATGAAATTGCAAATTGGCGCCGCGCAATGCCAAACTTGGCCCGAATTAAGTGTGTCTGCCAATGTGTGTGTCTGTGTGTGTGTCTGCGAGTGTTAGGCTTTGATTTTACCCGGATTTCATTACCAAGGGCGTCTGTGTGTGTGTGTACGTAATTGTATTGTAGTTGAGTGCCAAAAGCGAAATAAACCTCTAATAAGCCAAATGACGTGCATTTGTCATGATGTGTGCCAGATTTTGCAGATACTTATATATATATATATGTGTGTAATAGTGTGTGTGAATGTGTGTGTGGCATAATCATTATTGTGAGCGCCTGTTAATTAAATTGTACTTTCATCGATTTCAGAAAATAGTTCACCAACATTTCCCAACAACATGTTTCTAAAAGTTTAAATAAAAATGGAAATATGTGTGAAGCATTTAATAAAAACGCATTCATTCATTTAATTTATTTGGACATACTTACGTTTAATTATTATTTTAATTGATTATTGCCAACCAATCAGTACAGCCAAATTTGGAGAGAAGCTTAAATGAAAAGTTAACAATATGAGATTAATTAAATGTTCGCATATAAAGTTAATTAAATAAATTGATTTAAAACATTTCAGAGGAACTCAAATGGAAAGTTCATATTATGTTATACATAAAACGTATGTTTTTGACAAATTAATGAAATTGATTGATTGCCTTTGTGCATAATTTATTTGTATTTTATTTGTCTATCTCACATTTCTACACTTCTTACCTTTTTTGTGTCTTTGATCTATATGACAAAAAATTCAAAAAAATTTATTTTCAAAACTTAATACATTTTGAATGTAGAATCAATTTATAGGACAAATCATGATCAAAATGCCCTCGAACTTGCAAATCGGTTCATTTTTGACAAAGTTATGGGAATTTGAATTTTTTGTCAATTTTGGCATGATTTTTTACCAACAATTTGACCCCCCAAAATGTTTTTTAATGTTGTTTTTTATGCTAATTATTATATGACTAATACAATCGATTAAAAACAATAATTCGCAATTCTAAGTTTTGAAAACAAATTTTTTTTGAAAATGAACAAGGGGGGGGGGGGGTACATGATTTTTTGGCAAAAAATTAAAAAAAAAAAAATTTTCAAAAATTAATAAATTTTGAATGTAGAATCAATATATAGGCCAAATCATGATCAAAATGCCCTCAAACTTGAAAATCGGTTCATTTTTTACAGGTTGAAATATGGGAGTAATGGGAGTAATGGGATCCGATAACTTTACATGTCAAGATTTTTGTCAATTTTGGCATGATTTTTGACCATAAATTTACCCGGATACCCTCGAGTATATATTAAAACTCTGTAGTTTTCCTAAATATAACTTTGAAAACCTTTAAAATTGTATTTAATTTAAGCCATGCACATTAGATCTAAATGCAAGAATGTGAGATTTTAGCAGCTGGCCCCGCCCCGCCCCATTGTGAATGTCATCTGCAAATTGCCGCCCCATTTCGGTGCAGCCAAACGCAAACAATGGGTCCGCTCGTAACGGCCGTCATTTAATTTGGCTAAAAATTTTTCACTAATTCCGTCGACTGTTGCTGCCTGCTGACGTTCCTTCGGCTTGCTGCAGTTATTTTTTTGTTGCACGATGAATTTATACGACATTAGAGCGCTGGCATTATTTTTTTAAATTCTTTTTTTTTTTAATATTTTAAAAGTAAATTTCAAAAAGCCAACAACAAAAGCTGAACAATGGCAAGCAGAAATGGAGAGAAAATGGAAAGAGAGAGAGAGGGGAATTGAGAGGAAGTTATTTGGTAAGAGTTCTGACAGAGGATGGGGTCTGAAGGCAAATGCAAACAAACTGTCGAAAAAAGGCGGCACAAAAAGTTACATAATCAAAATAATGACTGCTGTACTTCTAAGCCAAGATCTAGACAATAACAATAAAAAATAACAAAAATAAATAAAAGCATTGACAAAGGTAGATTTGTGGCAAGGAAGGGGGCAGGTTGAGGGGGGGGGGGGGGGGGGGCGGAGGCTAATCCCCCAAGGGGCAAGTGCATTCAAATGCGCAAGTCGTCATATTGAGGGCTTGCCTGATAATATTTTGTGCTGCTGCAGCAATTTTGCTGCACAAGACAAGGACAAACATTTCAATGGCAGGGGCTGTGCCACAAATAGTGGCAGCTACAGCGACGGCGACGGCGACGGCGACGGCTTAACACATGCACTTGAAATTTAATATCGCCATGCAGGCCCGCCAAACGTCGACTCGACTTAGCTGCATTTTATTATAGCATACTTTTCAAGCTGGCCCCCCTTCCGCCGCGCCACACCGCGCCCCGCCCCGTCGGCACCATAATCCCTCATATTTATTTTTGCAAAATTATTTGCTTTGTCTGATTGCGGATTTGCAGCTGCAACGTTTGCACAGTTACTTTGCCAGTAGCTGGCATAGGGGTCGACACAGCCAACGCCCCCGGCAAATCCCCTGCCCTCCCCTGCCCACCCATCTGCTGACCCAGCAATGAATGAATGAGTTCCTCGCCCACACACAACGCCGCCCCCATCAAAGTCTCGAACCACCTTTAGCTACTCATTTAATATGAAAGCAAATTGCATAAAATCACACCTGCAAGCCAACTTAGCAGCTATCAGTCTCCCTCTGGCACGCTCTCCCCCTCTCTTTCGCTCTCAGTTACCTGGCAGCCAATCCAGGGCGCTTACAAACAACTGCTGGCAACGGACCAAAGCTGGGCGACACACTCGCAGGACATTCGGACAGGACAGCATCGCGTGCAAATATCGACTACACCAGCCAGGCGCAAACAGCATGCTGCCCATCTGCAGTTGCCTGGTTGCCTGGTTGCCCCTCTCCTCACCCCCTCCCTCCCTAGGGCACCCACCACCCTCTCTGTTAGTCCGCTATAAAAACACCTTTACAGCGAGGCCCTCGCTCCCTCCTCTCCCCCGCGGGCCGACGCGTGTTTGGGACTACATCTTGAGTGTATGCCAAAATCCAGTGCAACTGTAAACCCCGCCCAGCTGGAATCAGCGTTGCAAGTTTATGATGTCATCTTCAATTTTATGCCACACACAAATAAAGTCGCGTAACTCGTCGCTCACTAATTTACCTCGACTGCAATGTAAAATGTTGTAAAAGTACAGAAATGTATCAAAAATTGCTAGAAAATTTAACTTGAACTTGAAACAACACAAAATATATTAATTAATTTTTATAATATGATTATATGTGCTATCTTTTAAATACAATAAAATATTACATTTTAACTCTAAAATTTCCATTTCCTGTTCATTCACTTTTAATACCAGTTCAATGCCAGTTCAAATCAATGTCATTAACTTTTGGAATAAATTTAAATTACATTTTTGCTGTTAGAAACAAATTTAATTGACATTTGAAAAGGCTAATAAAAATGTTATTTTATTCTTAAAAATTATCAAAATTGTTTTTGATACTTTGCTTGTAAATTTTCTAATAATAAATTTAAATTAAATTTTTATTATAAAATATTCGACTTTATAAGTTTTAGCTATTTCTAGCTGCAATGCAACAAAGCCCTAATTGTTTATTGGGAGCAGCTTTTGCAACTCGTCGTAAATAGCAGCAAATTTTCAATTAAAAAGGCTGCGCTGCGAACAAATGCAGCAATTTAGGTGGCAAACAACCGCAGGAACCACAGAGACCGACCGCACCACCAAAGGCACCAGCATGCACTTTAATATCAAGTGCGGCGTGTTGCAGTTGCAGTTGCGAATGCAACACAGGCCGTGGCCAAAATCGTGTTGCAGGCACCTCTCCTCCCCCTCCCCCCCCCCCTCTGTCAACAACTAACTTTGTGTGCGTGTGCAGCTGTCAGAGCCACGCCTTGTCGCAGTTGGCACTGTGCACAACGCCCACGCTGCAGTTGCAGTTGCATTTGCTGCTGCTGCAGTTCTTGTTGCTGCAGCTATTATTGTTGTTGTTGCTGTTGTCGTTGTCAACGCTTCGATTTTGCAGTTGTAGACAATAAATTTGTGCCCGCTTATTGTCAACTAAAATCAAAAACATAATTCAGAGACGCACAGAGACCACAATAAGTCTGTCCCTCTGTCAGTGTGTGTGTGTGTGAGTGCTTGCCATGAAATTAACACAAAATGCCAAAACACCAGCAACAGCAACAGCAGCAGCAGCAGCAGCAACACACACGCTGTGTGGGCGTGGCACTTCAGCCCCTGTCTGACTCTCGGCTGGCTGGCTGGCTGCTGTGCAGGATTGCCAAGTTGCAGTGTTTACGCTGGCATTTAATGCATTTGCAGTCCGGCCACAAATCGACAAATCCATCTAAACATGCACATGTACATACCCGCACACACACACACACACAGGCTGTGCTGTGCATGCAAATGACTTCCGGCATTTGTCAGTTGTTTGTTTAAAGCAAATATGCGATGGCGATGCGGGTAAAGTTCGGGGAACGGGGAAGGGGGGGCGTGACACGAAAACACACGACACAAAACTAAAGCTCAGAATATATATTAACAAACAAAATTTAATTAATATAATAAATAAAAAATTAATTATTAAAATATGAAAATTATTCTATGTGAAAGTTGTGTTTCATTCTGAATTTTCTTGTTTGTGTTCGAATAATATTTCGACACGCATCCAGCTCTAGCTGGCTAGATTTAAATTTTAACACAATTGCCAAAATCATTTGCTGACACGCCCACTCTCCACCCTCACCCATCTCCACCCTCTCCCGAAAATGAGCCACATGACAGCCACTAATCTGCACTTGTATTGACATTATATGGACATTTGTAATTTCCGGGCATGCCATTTTTATGCGCCCATAAAAGGCATATTTGCAACAATGCCGAACAATGAGCCTTGACCAGTTTTTGTCAAGGGTTCTGCAGCAGCCTATTCGAGCCTTTCTCTGGAGCCCTTTTTTTCTCTGTTGGTCGATTGCCAGGATATGTGGGCCCCAAAAACACAAAAGCAGCGCCAAAAGATGACTTTTAAGAGGCGGCCTGTGTGGGGGGCAGCCTCGTTAACTATTAAAAAGGCAAATATGTGTGGCACACAAGTGCACAGAATAGTAGTTAGGCACACCCACACACACACACACACACACACACACACACTAACACACACACATCAATTCAATTCTGTTTACGAGCGCGCATAACAAAAACTTGAATTTTTATTCAAACATCAATGCCAAGTTGCTGTTGTTGTTGATATTGTTGCTATCGTCTAATGAGGCAACAGCAACAAGGGTTGACAACACAACACACAAGCACACACACACACACACACACAAATACACGCCTAGGCTTATTGACTATTAAGTTCATTAATTGCGCTCTCAAGTAATTTTCAGGCAGCTGCAAATGCTTTGACACATATGAATTTATATAGAAACCCACACACACACACACACACACACACACTCATGTGCACACCTGTGTGCTGGACGTAAAGCAATTAACAAAATTGCTGTTTATTGGCTGGCAGGCAACAGCTGGCGGCAAGTTGCAAGTCGCAACTGGAAATTCTAATTGCCAATTGCAGCACACACAATTTGTTTATGCTTAATCAAATGCGGCCTTAATTAAAGCACCTGGCTATGACCAGCAATCGATAGCCGCATATTTGGCTAATACGTTTGGCAAACTTTACCGCTTTAGCCAGTTTCTTTTTGAAGGAGCCAGCCCGCATTTGCCACTGGCAGGCAAATAGATTTGTCTGCGCATTTTCCTTCGTCTGGTGCACAGATTTTTGCACCCGGTGGGGTCCAGGTGAAAAGTCAATATTGTGGCTGCAACTGTAAAATATTAAATGTCTTTGCTTAAACCGTAGGTGCCCTGAACGAGACCATGGGGCAAGCCGCAACTATTTGCATGCAATTTGTTGCAAAATAGAAAATAATCAAAGCAATGTTCAGCTAACCATGCAACGGGGGGATGGGGAGGGGGGGGGCTACTTAGCAAACATCAACACCTGTTAAAGGGCTTTCATGTTAGCCGAGAACAAAAGCAAGCTGCAAATTGGCTTGTGGCAACTGCTACTGCAGCCAGATAACCAGAAAACCGGTAACAACATCTAATCAATTTCCCAGAATTGGTTACGGCACATCGAACAGAGGCTGACCGCAGGACCAAACACTCCGTTCCCACTCCTTTGCCAAGCTCCATTTCTCCATTTACTTCATTATCACGTTTGTATAATTGTCTGTTAGTTAAATAAGCGATGTTATTAATGCACGATGCCACTCAATTAATGCGCTAATTATGCCCTTCTATAATTGTCCTTGTTATGTTTGATTTTGATTTGTCTACTGCACTTTCTGCTCTGTTTCCATATATGTTGTAATTTAGGATTTCCGGTTGCATTATTAATATGAAAAGCTCTCAAAAGTATGCTACAATAATTTTATTCAACAGTTAAACGTGTGAACACCCTTCAATTTATATAATACCAGTGCAAATTTTTATTAGGTGACTTTCTACACTGCATTTAACATGAAAATAATATTAATATATTAATTTCAGCCTCATTAACAAACTTGTATACCTATATAAAGCAAATGGATTTGGAGTATTATTTTTTTTTTATATACCCACATTTCCGGTACATCTTGTTGCATGATTTCACTTTCGCAATTGTCAGCATGGAAACTGCAAAATGTGGCAGCTGGCTTTTGCGTTTAGCCTAATTAAAATTGTGATATGTGTGGCAGCATGTATTTGCTTTGTTTAATGGCAGCTTATAAAATGCAGCTAATGTGAAATGGATGTACAAAATGATAATAATAATAATCATAATGATAATGATAAGGCCCCAAGCCAAACATGATATTATATATGGTTCGCTGATTTGGCAGAAATATCAAAGGGTTTGCTTTTGGGGTAGGGATTTCGGATGGGATGGGCATTTAAGCGGGGCACTTGGTTGGTTGGTTGACCTTTAATTATTTGATGGCAGCAACACACACGCACACACACACACACACATACGCTGAACTTGCCACACGATATGTTTTGGGACAAGGCACTTTCGCTTATTGAAAACATTGAAAACTGCAAGTCGAGACGGCAGACATGAATGTTTATTGATCGCTTAGGACGATGCTTTTAAGGCCATCATAAAAATAATAATGATGCCAAAGCATGACGGTGGTGGTGGTTGAGGTGGTTGAGGTGGTTGAGGTGGTGGTGGAGATGGTGGAGATGGTGGTGCCACTCCAGCCAAATGTAGGCAGCTGCACACATGAAAATAAATATTTATATGCGCGCCATCTATAAATTGAAAGGCCAGGCAAAAAAACAGAGAAAAGGGTTGTGCGCTAATGCCAATTCCACGCGACAGGTGAAACGACAAGAGAGCGAAAGAGGGAGGGGGGGAGCGGCAACAGGAGCTGCAGAACAAGCACCAGCAGGACTTATGAGCTTTGGCGCGCAGCATTTGGACTTGGACATTTTTACGATGTGATTTCACATAACCACAGCAGACGTGCAGACAACAACAGAACAAGCGAGAGAGCGAGCGAGAGAGAGAGAGAGAGAGAGAGAGAGAGAGAGAGATAGGTTGCAGACGCTTTGGTGATAAACTTTGAAATTGCTGAAGTAACGCGCGTTTGTGTGGCACGTGGATATGTGGTGCTTGTGGCAGCAACAGCTCCTGAATTTATTACACTCCAGCGGCACAAGCGAATTCTAATAAGCGAAATGCGACGTTGAGCCAACGCTAATGTCCTGCAGCAAAATCAAATGGAATTACAGGCCGCATTACGCATACGCCCACCCTCCAGTACACACTCGCCACACACACACTCGCACACTCGTGGCAACACAAAAGGGTTGACTATCATTTGTATACTATGATTTGATACTTGCACTCCGTGTACTTATTTCGGTTTGATTCTGATTCCAATGTCCGTGCATGCATGTCACAAGCCATTCATTTGCCAGCAACAGTAGATACAAAAAAATGAACAAGTAACCGCACATTAAATACCCTTGCAGAGAAATAAAAGTTATATTTCCTATGCCAGCATTTTCCTTTTTCTAGACACTTATAAATATATTCACTATTCAACCATGATTCCTGCCCAAGCTGTAGTACCCTCTGTCAGGGTACACGGATAAAAAATGAGCAACCATATGCTCGCTGGATAAAGAGGTTTGGGGGGGGTGGGTTGTCGCACTTGAGTTGATTTAATTCAATTCATGGACAGACAATGATTGCGTCAATTGCCGCATGTTTATCATTGTGACAGTTTTTGAGCGACATGACAAAAAAAAACTTGGCTGGCAATGCTGGCCAAATCTTGGCACGAAACTGGGCCACAGCCAAGTCTCGCCCTCTCGCCCTCTCTCTCTCTCTCTCTCTGTCTCTCTGTGTAATGAGGGGCGTATAGCGGAAATTGTATGTGAGCATTTTAGTTTGGCAATTGTGCGCGACTCGTTCTTCAAAGTGTCTACAAATTGAGCGCATTATTTGCAGCGCGACAACCCTGTTATTTTCCTTTTATTTTTGGGCTTTTGGCAAGGGTTGCCGCACCGGTTTGTGGCTCTTGGCCTTGTTTACATAATGGCCAGCGGTGTCAGTGTCACAGCACATAAACCTTTTCGACTGGCCAACAACTGTGCCAATTAGTTTTTAGATGGGGACGCAACGCAATGTTTTAGGGGTGGGAGGCCCAGGGGTGCAATAGTACAGCGCTGGGTTTTCAATTACACATTATGGTCGTGGTAGCAGTAAAAGACTTGGCCCAAACCACAAACAGAAATTGGATTTGCGACTGTTTTTTACTTCACTTTTATGTGCCCCCATCCCTTTTCTCGCTCTTCTTCTTCCACTCACATTGGCCGCTCAGCTCGTTCAGTTTTATGAACTTATAAACAAGAGAAAGGCTAAGCGCTTGGGTGGGGGGCGGGGGGTGTGGTTAGTAGCCGCACAGTAGTAGCTACTGCAACCCTTTTCTGTCAGCTGTTGCTGTTGCCGACTCCTCAGCTGCTTATTATGTGGATTATTAGAGGGATTTACTTGGCTGGCAAGTTTTGCACTGCCACCAAAATAACATGCCGTATATGTGTGTTTTTCATGTGCGCCATCAATGACATAAATAAAAAGATTTGCCAAGGATTTGCCACTGGGTAACCGCACCACACACAAAACACAAATACACCAAAAACCAGCAGCAGCAACAGCAGCTTCCGGCGCTGCCAAAAGGTGCCGTCAAAATGTGGCAATGCCGTAAAAATACCGCCCCTATGGCCACGCCCTGCCTCCCAACTCCCCCAATTCACTTGGCTTGTTGCTTGTTTTAAAGGGTTCCCGTTTGGCTGTCTGTGCTCGCAAACATTTGTGTGATTTACGCTGACACTAAAAGCTCAGCCAGGTCAATGTTTGTACATTGATAAACACTACAAAGTATTACAACAACAAAAATAACAAATAAAATAACACAAAACAAAATATTCATTCATTTGCCACTGATAACGACATTTGAAATTTTCAACATCATTTACGGTTTCTTAGCGGCGAGTAAACAATGACGTGTCGCGGACTTTCACTCTAAATCATATGTTCCCCACATATGCTGCATACTATAGAATAATACCCTACAAATGAGCTAGAGCTTGAACAATTTACATAAGAGTAAATTAATAAATTAGAGGATAAACTGGAACTTCAACTATTTGCGTAAGAAAATATTAATGAATTTTATTATATTTTAATGTTAATTGTTTTAATATTGAATTCAAGAAAACTTTTATATTTAATAGGATATTTGCTTAATTTATTTATAAAATTCATTATACCCTGAACCCATTGAAAGTGTATAAAAATTGTACAATGGTTTTGTTAAATTTGAATTCAATAAAATTGTATTTACTCTATACTAATACCCTACATATTCTGCATATGAGTTTGCCAGAGAGTAAACTAGAATTTGAATAATTTTGATAATTACACAGTAAAAAAATATAATAAATATAATAAATTAATGAATTTATTTTATTTATTTACAACATTGTTGTATAGGAAAGTAAAAAATAATTTTAATAATTTTGATAATAACACAGTAAAACAATATTTTAATAAGAATAAATTTATGAATTGTTCATCATGTTTGAATTTTATTTCTTTTTTAGATTTTTAAATAAAAGTTGAATTCAATACAATTTTTTATTATATAGGGTATTTGCTTAAATACTTTATTTTGGGTAGTTGTTTTTTTAGATTATTTAAATACAAGTCCGCTTTGCTACATTGTTGTCCAGCTGCTTAGCTGATTAAAATAGTTGTTAGTCAGCATTAGTTACAGTAGCGAGAGGTATTTATTGTTCACGTGTTGTTTACTGATAAGGCTGTTGGCAGTGTTTAGAATTAGTTTAACTTTCTAAGAGCCGAGCTGACTGCTGGCTGCTTGAAATAGCCGAGGACATTCTTGAGGACGCGCCACCGCGAGAAGGCGATGTCCCAGTCGATGAAGGCGCCAACAATGTGGCGCACATTGTGATCCGTATCGTCGTATCCGGTGCGGCCGTGCACCATGCGCAGATTATCGAAGGAGAGCACATCGCCCGGCGAGGTCTTGAAGGTGCACGCCTCCTCGTTGGCCAGCCGCATGAAGAGGGCCATCGCTTCGTACCAGGGACGCGCCTGCTCCGCCGGCACACTAAAGTGGCTATCGCGCTGCGGAATGCTGTGGTTGATCCGCACGTAGCGCCCATTGGCATCCAGGCTGCGGATGCAAATCGATGCATAAGAACGAGTTGAAGAGTGAAGAGACTGGAGAGTGGAGACTTACTTGATGACCGGCGCACGCCAAATGTTGTGAAAGTGCAGCTCCTTGTCGCTGCCAATGTCCGCCCAGTCGACGGGCGTCTGGCTGAGCACCTCAAAGGCAGCGGGATGCCGTTGGCGCAGCAGATCCGCCACATGGAACGCATCGGAGAGCAAATTCCAGCCGCCTGGCGAATCCGATTGCTGCAGCGTGTGGAGCAGGGTTACGCCCGGCTTGTACTCAAAGTAGGGCATATCCGTGTGCAGGGGCAGAGGTGCCGCCAAATAGGCGTAGTTGCTGGCGCCGGGCTGGGCGCGCACGCTCCACTCATCGCCGTACGTGGTGCGCCGCATGAAGCCCACCCGATTGCACAGCCGGCGCAGGACATTCGCATCGAGGGGCGCCCGCTTGACCAGAGCCAGTCCGTACACGGCGAGGTGGTGCAGCCACTGGAGCAGCGCCTCGTCGCTGTCGAGCAGCTCCTGGTACTCAAACTCCTTTTGGATCTGCTCAAACTGCTGCCCGCCCCAAAGCCGCTGCTCGGGGCGATAAAAGTCGCGCAGATAACGCGCGCGATTCGCTGGCGAGAAATCGCGCTCCTTGAGCCAGCTCAGTTCAAAGCTGGACCGATGCTCGTCGGACCACTCAATCTGGAGCGCCTGCTGCTCCGCACACCAGCTCAACTGGCGCACCTGCACCGTGGTGTCCAGGCAGTTCCAGCCGTGCGGCAAGCGACTGCGCGTCTGTTGCATGTAGCACTCGATGCACTGGCAATTGTCGCGCAACCAAATCTCCGGAAACTGCATGGCCGGCAGCTCCACGGAGACGCGCAGCAACACCAACTGCTGCTGCAGATCCCGGCTGACCTGAACTTTTGTTGTTGTCGTCGTCATCGCGATCTCGCACAACTGCCCGCTAAGCGACACGCGCTGCGAATGAGGCCAGTTTCGGCAGCAGCGGCAGCTCAGCGGAGCAACAGCCCCCGGGTTGGCTACAACAGACACGTGGCCTTAACAGTATCGCCTGATGCCAGCTCGAAGTCGAGCACTTATCAATCCTTTGTGATACGTGGCTCGTCTGATGTGGCTGCTGCTTCAGCACAATCTGCAGATGTTCGTTTTTTTGTTTTTAAAGACTTGACGTTTGCCTTTAAGCTACCACACACACACACACACACCAACACTCCCACATACACACACATGTGCTGTGGGCCCCCTTCATGCAAAATTAAAAATGCAAAATTAATTTTGCACAAAATTGCAAACGCTTGCAATTTTGCATAATTGTTTGTCATCAGCATCTACTCGCTTACAGTACTTCCTCCCTCCCCCCCCCCCCTCACTCCCCTTCTCATACCACTTGCACTTCATTGAAATGCCGTCAATCATTGTTAGGCACATTGATCACTTCATTCGCAGTGATGCACATTCGTATAAACATTGCCACATCCAACTTACCCCATGTTGCCTGATTGCAATATCCCACTTCTGGCAACACAATGTCTATATATATATATATATATAGGAGAAAGCAAGAACAACAACTGTAAGTGTATAGCGCGATTTTTAATTATCACTTTCGCATTTCACGTTCTGTTGTTGTTGTTTTTGTTGTTGTTGTGTATTCACAGATACACATATATAGGTTTTTGTATCTATCATCTATCGCTTGGGTATCATTTCACTGCATTTCCACTTTTCATTCAGCTCGCTTTCACGCCTGAAACAAAGAAACACAATCCGTGAATGCTCAGCTTTTAGCACTGCCAAGAGAATCTACACTTGCCATTAAATTAAAACTGGGTATTTCAACAAAGTCAAGGGGTTCGTCTGTTAATCAAAATTTTAAGAAAAGTCTACGTTTAAAATAAGTAATAATAACCCAATAATAATATTTTTGCTTATATTCTGAAAACCCATAAATTGTAGCATACTTTTCGGAGCAGACTTAAATTAGAAATGAACATATCCAAATTTAAATATTTCATTATTTTGCATGTAAAAATAAATTCTTTTACAGCATAGAAAAAGTGTATTCAAATTTCGGTATATTATTTTGGCACAAACTGCTCATTTGGCGCTGGGGCATTTCATATTTTCCAAGGAATATTTTATGCATTGTATCTGAGATGTGACGGCAATGGGGCTGTTGCTGCTGTTGCTGCTGCCGCTGGCAGAGCGCAGCACCCAAAGCCAGAAACTTTATTGTTTTCAATTAAAAACATTTTACATGCAAAACATTCGCATCTATGTAAACGAGTGACTCGATCCATTCACTCAGCCCCAGCGATTCGGGTATTCATGGACTCAACAACAACGCACAATTGCAATGAAGTGAAATGTAATGAGGTGTAATGAAAATGCATTCAAGTATTGCGCCTGACAGTTTTCCACCTGCACTTAACAATAATCATAATCAACTGCAAGCAGCAGCAGTAACTACAAATACAACTACAACAACTTTCATCAGCAGCTATAAAGCAATCTAATAGATATACATTTTAACTAAGAGAGCCTCAATGCAAGCTTTGTTAAATGAATATATATATCTGAACACGCATAAATATCTACACATAATCTGTTCAATTAAATTCGTTCGATAATTGGGTTTACTAAGCCTCTCGAAGGGTCATTTAATTGACATTTAAGCCCAACCCAAATGCATGTGAAAGTGAAACACTTACTCAAATTAACCTATGACCACGTGAAAATACCCCAACAACAAAATTTGACAGATTTTGTAAATTCAAATTGTTTCCTAACTAATAATATACCCTATAATGATATATATATAAAATATTATAATAATTCAATATCAAACATACCCATCGCAACTTGCGAATTATTCCAGGGTACAAGTGCTGACTAAATTATTTGATATTTATGATTATCAAATCGATTTTGAGTGGCAAATAAATCGAGTCAAATGAATGCAAATGAAATCAAATCAAATCGAATCGAATCGCTTGGTTGAGTTCAACTGTTGACACTTTGTGAACGCGTGTTTTTCCGTTGAATGCTTAAATTATTAATGAACTCCAACAGCGCAACTAAGCGGAAATGTGGTCTCTATAGCAAAGGGGGGGAGGGACAGTGTGTGCTGCTGGTGTTGGCCATAACAATGTTGGCTAACGGAGCGACATTGCAACGGTGCGCACAATGAGCGTGCTTTAGGCCTAATTAGCCTCGTGGGCAGCATCAAAAGGACCAACCAGCCAAGCAGCCAAACCGGGCAAGAGAGACTGCCGCAAAGGCGACCGAATCGGCCTCTATAAATAACAAAGGCAGAACGCATAATTAGGCAACGTTGTTGTTGCTGTTGTTGTTGCATATTGTTATTTGTGTTGTTGTTGTTGTTGTTGTTGTTGGCACACTTGAAATAGCGCAAATTGGCGCGTTTTGTGGCCAACACCCCCAACACTTGAGTCCTGTCGCCTGCGACTGCACTTCCGCCGGAAAGCGGCGCCAAAAGAAACCGAAATCCTTGAGTGGCCCTGGCCCTGGTCGGGTTCTGCCCTCCTCCTCCTCCCACTCCTGCTACTCGCTCAAGATGCGGCACTGTGGGACACATAAATAAATGCGCCACAAATCCGTAAATATGATTAAGTGCCAAATTTATTTACAGCTCCCCAGTTGCCTTTAAAATAAGAAGCAACAACAACCAAAAAAAAAGTGGAAAGCACACCAACTCCTTTTAAATGCCCGCCGGGCGTGGCATAAGCCGCGGCCACCTGCCGGAAGCCGCGTGCCAGCAACTGCAGCGTCTCCGCATCCGTCTCCGTCTCTGCCCACGTCTGCGCCTCCGCCTTGGGCTTAATATGTGTGGCACTGTTGTCGCTGGCGGCCAACTCGATTACAATTACGTGCGCTAATTGCACTTTAAGCGCGTCCGAGCTTGTCAACGGCAACGCTTCCCCGCTTCCCCCCTCCTCGCCTGCTTCCCTGCTCCTTGCTGCCCGCACATTTTTGCTGCCACTTATTTTTCATATTTCTCATTTTTTATTTGGCCAACCCGCTTTTTATGGCATTTCCTACAGCAGCAACTTACAACTACATAAATTTGCAAACATGATGTTCCACATACATATATATATATATGCATATACATATATATAAGTTGTTAGGTTTTTCCGGCAGCCCGCCAGGTTGGCAGCCCTGCTCGTGTTATAATAGCCGGCCGCAGCTTTCCAACAGACGTCGTCGTCGTCGTCGCTTGCTGCTGCAGCAGCCGTAATTCAAAGTGACGCTAAATTTAGTTTAATACACATGAAAAACCACTGTGGGCAACAAATGTGTACATTTGTTAAACTGAACAAAAAAAAGAGGAAAATACTATAAGCCTTATATAATCCAATTGCACTCGCTGAACATCTTGAAGAGATGCTTAAAAGCAGCTTACATTTAGCTTTTTCTCAACTTGTCATCAGTCAAGCGAAGAAAGCTTCTCTCTCTTTGTATTTCATGAACTTTAATGTGCTTTAGAAGCTCGTTTTTTTTTTAAATATAGATATATAAAGTATTTTTTTCTTAAATAATTTTTAAAAGAGCTTTAATTGAGCTTTTTCTTAGAATGCCATTAGTAAAGATAAGAAAGCTTCTCTAAAAAATGCCTTCAAGTTTAATGTGCTTTAAAAGCTTTTTTAATGTTGATAATATAACCAATTTTGTACAACAATGAAGCTTACATTGACATTAATTAATTTTATTATATATATTATTATTTATTTTATTAAATATATTATATTAATAAATATATAAATATGTATTGGAAACTAAATTGATGCCCTATCCCTAAGATTCAATGTGCTTTGATATCGTAATATTTGGTTTGCTCAAGTTAAAGCGTAGTTTCCCAACTGTACTTGCGGCAAGTTTGAAAAGTACAAATTTCCACTGTTGGCCACGTTCATAATGTTGAGCAGGCACTCCACGGGAAACTTTGCGCACACCACAATTGCTTTCATTCGTATGCCGCATTCAACCACTGTGCCCGAGCATATAAATAGCCCACCTGCCAGCAGGCCAGCAGGCTGTGGAATTGTGACGCCGGCAAGTGGCCCCTATAATAGCCCAAGGCGTAAGTCCATAGCCGTCCGTCCGTCCGTCCGTCTGTCTGTCTGTCGGTCCGTGTGCCTATGCGCCTGGCTGGCTACCCAGCTGCCAATCCGACTGGCAACCCGGCCACCCACCTGGCCACCCACCTGGACCCAGCTGCCAGGCTGTTAGCTCTTTTGCTCATTTACACCTTTTATTACGTATGCGTGCATCGTTGGCAGCAGCAAAGTTTGCAGTTTAGTTTGCCATTAACGTGGCCATAAGCGTTGGCCACACGACTCCAACTCGAGCTTGCCTGCTTGCTATTCATATGCAAAACACTGTGGCGAGGTGTGCCACAAGAGTTCTTGGTTACCCGAGAGAGCCTTGCTGTGCATGTTCTCGTGCAGCCCGCGTTAAATCAAAGTCATGCATTTATGGCTCAATGCGTTGTGAGCATGTTTGTGTGTGTGTGTGTGTGTGTGTGTGTGCGTGTGTGTGCGTGCTGTCAGAAGCGAAGTTCACACAAGTTGCCACACTAGTTGGTAGCTGTTTCTTAGCTGGCTGCTTGCGGGCAAAACTTTTTAATGTGAAAAGTGCAAAGAAAGTGCAGGAACACACTCACACACACTCGCACACACACACTCGCACACACACACTCTCACATGACATTTGGCTGGCCTGTGTCCTGTGCTCGGCTCCGCGCTGAAATGTCACTGCATTTTAATTTACTGCATACCTTGAGGCGCCTCTCCTGCCTCCGCATGCCAAGTGGCAAAGTCCAATGTACGCTGACTTGTTGCCTGCCACACACACACACCACGCACACACACGTGTTTGTTTGACTGTGCGTTTTGCATTTTACTGCAAATTAAAGGATTTCTTTTGCCTCTTGCCAAGCTGACAACTTAAGATACTTAGGCATAAAAAGCCTGTCATACCATGTCTGACACGACATGTGTGTGCGTGTGTGTATGTGTGTGGGTGTGTGTGTGTGTTCGTAAGGAGAATTAAGTGCGCTGCGCTTTGTTGAGAATCACTCGAAACAAAGCCAAGAGCTGCTGCGGGCAGGCAACTCCCTTCCAAAGGACTCCACCCCCCCATCCTGCGACCACCAACGCGTGGCACTGCGGGGTCGCCCTGTTCACTTTTGAATACCCTGTAACCATTGCATAAAGTATAACCGGGTATGTCATATAAATCTAAGTAATAATTTATGATCATTTTATATCTACAAAAATCAATGAATATAGATTCTTATCCAACACTTTTGTTAAGACTTTTTGTTGGCTAGAGGACATCTTTTAGTCGCGCACTCTCGACTCTTATTTTAGCTCTTATTTTATGTTTTTATTTGTTTGGCAGTGCCAACACCTTTTTCGCCTGCGTCCATTTTATTATTTGTCTTGATTATTATTTTCCATTTGCGCAAAATTAAAATACAACAAAAATTGTGTTTTATATAAAAAAAAAAACAATACAACAACAACCACAAATGCAAGCGCCATTCAGCCGCAAAGCCGCCACAAACAACAACAAGGGCAGGCAACATTGTTGGCTGGTGGGTGGGTGGTTGGGCGGTTGGGTGGTTGGGTGGGTGGGTTAGTGCGCTTGAATAATGTGAAACTGAAAACTTTTCATCAAAAATCAGCCAAGGGCTAAACTGGACGTGGAACAGGCAGTAGTCACCCAGCCAGCCAGTCGGACAGTTGGACAGTCGGACAGTTGGACAGTCAGCTGCCCCTTCCCCCTGCCGCACTGTGTTACCCCAACATCAACATCTTGGCAGCTAGAAAAAAGAAACTCTGACAGGCTGCCATGAAAAGCTCCGCTTTGGTGTGACAAATCAAAGACTAAAACAGCCTCTTTGGTTAGAGCACAAAACGCACGCTTCGCCGCTTCTCGACTCCCCCTCCCCGACCCCTCTCTCGAGTAGGACTGCAACTGGATATGGAGGCACAGCACCCAGAAACAGAAAGGACCGCTGACAGCTGTGGTAACATGGTCATATAAAGGTATCCGATGTTAGATGTGACACAGGTAGGCTAGTATTTAATAAAAATATAAAGAATTAAAATAAATTAAATATTATTGTGGCTTGCAAATTTCAAGAAGCTGAGTAGCTTATGGAATTAAAATAGAAATAAACGTAAAAAAAGTCAGAGAAAAAATAAATTAAATGTTATAGCAGCTGACTTCTTGTATAGAAAAAGTTAATTATACATATGTTTTGAAATGTTTTTTGATTTCTGCTTATAAAGTACAATCTCCATGTTAGTTGACTTTTATCGTTTTTTATTCATAACATTTATACAACACAAAAGTAATTATTATTTAAAACAAAACTTTAATGTATTCAAAAGTTAATAATTTGTGTGTATTTATAACCACCCACCCACCTCAGATCCACCCATTTGTCAGTGTAAATTTCATTTAAAAAACTCATAATAATAATGTATTACGGATTTGCTGTTCTTGTAAAGTTTATTTGCCAGAGCTTATGAATAGTAATTTTTCAGTCTTTAAAAAGTATATTTCACTTTATGCATTTGTAGTTAAAGAAAAAAAAAAAGAGAAACAGAAATACAACAACATGAAGCCGCATACCTTTTTGAATGGGACTCGTCTCTAATCAGAGCGCGCGCCTGCAAACAATGGGAACAGCACCACCATCCGCACCACCAGCAGCAGCAGCAGCAGCAACTCTTACCCTTACCCTTACCCTTACCCTGGGCTGCCACCACTGCGGCTTTGGGCTCTGGGAGCTCTGTGCGGGTGTGTGGCTGCGGCATTGTAATGAAAAAAGGGGACAGCATTGGGAGCAGGGGTTGTGACAGGGCCAGGGGCAGGGGCAGGGGTTTGGGCAGCGGCAAGCTGCAGCGGGTCGGGCTGCTGCTTGTTGCTTTTGGCATTGTTCCTGCCGTTGCACATGCGATGCTTTATATTTTTGCCATATATTTTACTCAGCACAAATTTATTTGCGGCTGCAATTCCAATTCCACCCACAGTCCCCGCTATGCCCCGCTGCAGACCCCTAATCGCCGCCTGCAGCCCCTGCCCCTTGCCCGCTTCCCCTTGTAGCTGCATTTGTTATTGTTGCGGCTGTAACTTTGGTTAATGCTTTGCATTTTGTGGCCACAGCCAGCCAAAGGATGCGACTTTTTCGGGCTGCCTTTAAGTGAATCCTTGAGCAATTTGTCAGCCGCTTTAAAGCGCTGATCCCCCAACCCAACCCGACCCCTGCCTTAAGCTTTAAGCTGCCTGTTACTATGTTAATTGTTTTTGTAAAGTTTTTAATAACTGCAGGCAGGCGCGGCAGGACGACAGGACGAGCTGCCAGTCAACATTTTGGCCTGCCATCAGTCTCATTATTTATTTGTAATTTAATAAACAAAACGACAAGCCTTTAGAGTTTCCCTTAGGGGAGTGGGGGGAGTTGACTGCCAACCCCTTCCGTGCCTCAAGCCAAATAATGACTGCGACTTTGACGCCAACCCCGCCTCCCGCCCCCTCGCTTGCCACTCCCACTGATTGCTCTTTTGCTGGCAGCAATTGATTTTATGTGAAAACTTTAGATTTTTATGTCTTTTTTGGCTGCCGCAGGTCGCGTCAACAAAAATATATATACATATATATTTCCGTCCAGCGTCAGCTGGAATTTATATGCCCTTGCGCATATTTTAATGAGGCATTAAAGCGTGATGCTGATTCCCACACACACACACACACACACACACACTTGCGTAATTTATGAGCAACTAAATATTTGCACAGGCTGTGTGTGTGTGGAAGGGAGGGCGGGAGGTATCCTGGTGTGGGTGGGGGGAGTGGAAACTCGCTGCTTTTGCTCTGGCCAAATGTTTGCCTGCGTTTGCCGTTTTTAACACTCGATTACTTTAAATGCTTTGCTGCTTGCCTCGCATTTGACTTTGCCTGTCAATATTTGCTTTTGGCTTAACTAGCACACACACACACACACACATTTACACTCGCACACCCGGTCTCACTGTACGTAAATTTGCTTGACTAGCATCAGCATATTTTAGCCGGGCACTTTGTTTGCCCAGCTACCCCATAGACTTATGTAATGAGTATTTGGTTACACAAAAATCTCTGGCAGCAGCAACCAGCAGCCACCATTTACCATTTACCATCTGGCAGCTGACCCCCGCCCCCAACCAGAAACAGCTTATTGAAATACTGCTTAAATTACTGAGCAAATGACTCATTTATCAAGTGGCATTTTGGCCCTGTTCAATCCATTGACAACTTGGCCAACAACCCAATTATGCGTATACAACGCGACCTGTCACACGCTGACAACACCAGCAACAATAATGCTTAACCACACACTCACACACACACACACACACACACACCCACTCACACACACACTCACACATGCAGATTAGCCACGCCGCTTGTTGTCCCGCTGATCCAACTGAATGTTGCCCGCCTCGACCATTGGAAATTTCATTAAAAATGATTTAAGGCAATTTACGGGACAAGCTATCTGTCCGTCTGTCCGTCTGCCCCTCCCACTCGCCGCCCTATGGACTCGTCGCTTTCAACGCCGACGGTTGCATAAATTAAAATGTTTGCGCCGTGGGGCAACGGGTGTTGATTGCGTTGATGCAACATGAGCCACTGCATCATGCAACAGGACATGTCCATCTCTGTCTCTCCCTCTCCCTCTCCCTCTCTCTCTATCCCTTTTGTTATTACTGTGCACATTTTCGTGTATTATTTGAAAATGTTTGGTTCGATTAAATTGCTAGTTTCAGTTAACGGAAATAGAAATCAAAGCTGAGCATATTTGAAATTATTTTTTTAAGTTAAAGTAAAGCTACCCAAAATAATTGTAATTTGTAGCGAGAGAGAACCCAAGATTAACCAAAAATTAAACTTTTCACATTCAGCTAAAGTTACACAAAACTAAAAAAAACTAACAAATTGTGCAGTCTGCCTGCATTTACTCTGCAAATCCGAGTCATAACAAAACTGATTTAACTGTTTGTATGCAACAAGAGGTCTAGACCAGAATAAGAGAACCTGGCCGCATTCTCAACCACCTGCCATCTAGACTTTATGCGCAGCTGCAGCGGCGACAAATATTAATTTTATGTTTTTTCTACTTAAAACACGGCAACAAGGATACATTGGAGCCCGCCTCTGTCTCAGTCTGAATGCTAAAAAATAAATCGCTTTTGCCCCTAAGTTTGATACTGCGTGGGCGGGTCCTAGCCATATTTATTGTTGTGTACATTGTGCGTTTAATGTCGCTTGATTTACATTAGTTTGAGCAGCGAACAAAAACAAGAGAAAACAAAAGAAAGCACAAGAAATGCGAAAAACAGCAAATTGAATTTGCGGCACTTTGTATAAAAATTATAAAAATAAAAAAGGTGAAAGCAAACAAGACAAAACAAGGCAGAAAAATGAAAACTCCCGAATTTTAGATACTCTTTTTACCAGAGCTAGGTAAACGAAAGTACAGATTAAAACGAAAAATTTAAAATTTTTTTATCAAACGATTTATTCGTTAATTAT
The DNA here is from genome assembly GCA_004143825.1 of Drosophila micromelanica. Lineage (NCBI taxonomy): Eukaryota > Metazoa > Arthropoda > Insecta > Diptera > Drosophilidae > Drosophila > Drosophila micromelanica. The sequence continues at coordinate 13,021 of SCDY01000959.1, read as the reverse complement.
CCAGATGTGATTGTGAAAAATTCCAAAACTTTATTACAATTTTCTTACACAATATGCTTTCTTTAGCTTTAGCAGCAGCGTATACAAAAAATGAAACCGAGCAGGAGCGCAAAACAATATGCAAATAATCTAAAAATTTATAGGCTTTTTTTCGTTGCTGCTGCTGTTGTTGTTATTGTTGCTTGGGCCGTGGCATCAGCTGTTCGAGCCTTAAGTTTGAGTGGCATGCGGGTAAGCTTAAGGCTTATTATCTTTTATGAACTGAACGTTGTTTAAAATTGACTGAGGTTTCGGCTTAAGGCTGTAGATTGTCGCTGCGGGTGTCTTACGCATGATTGATGCGCTGCATGTGTAGATATCAGAGGCAAACTTGACATTTCTTCAATTCCTTAAGCTAGAGTTCAAGGCGTGGGGAATTCACTGCGGTTAACTGAGGGGGAGTTGCCCAGGGGGTGGTGGTTGCTAAATGAACAGCTTCTATGCATGCACAAAATCCATTAAAACACTTGAGTCCCTGGCAGACGCGACGGCGACTGCTCTCAAAAACAACAACTGGCAGGCAACAACAACAGCAGCAACAAAAATGCATTTCCGTTTATAGTGAAGGCTGCTTTGAAGGCTGCAACACTTAGACACAACAGCACTCTCACCCACACCCCCCCCCCCCCCCCCCACCGCGGAAAATGAAAGAAAAAAATATACGAGCACATTAAATGTTATTGATATTGCAATTTTTAGCATTTTGTAATTGAGGCAAGCCAAAAAAAAATAAACACCATTTTTTAATATATATAAGACATTCTTCCACTTATCGCACAGCCATCAATTGTCTGGCCAAAACCTTGAGGCTGATTCCTTTACCGTTAAGCGCTGCTGCTGCTGCTGCCAAGCGGATAACTGTCTAAATGACACTTAAGCATGTGTTTAAACATGCCAAGCACTTGCCGCACTCAAACTATGCAACAAGCAGCAACCAGCGGCAGCAACAGGGTTGACAACATCACCAAAGTTCAGGCTGGAGCTGAAGCTGAGCTGCTGTCGATGCGCTGATAAGTCTTTAGTCTGTTTCCCTCCCGCAACACAACAACTATATACGTGTGTGTGGGTAAGTGTGGGTGTTTAGGTTGTTTGCCCACCTCCCCTTCACACACACACACACACACACACACACACTCAACGCATCTTGTGTCGTCTCGAGTTCAGTGCGAAGGCAAGTGCCAATGTTGCCAATGTTGGGTGAACTCATAATTGGAATTAATTATGCATTCGCACTTTGCGGACAACTTTTCGAGTGGTTTGAGTGGTTACTAGGCGAGTTTGTGTCTGTGTGTGTGTAAATGTGTGTGTGTGTGTGTGTGTGTGTACTGCTTTAATTGTCCTTTGCAGACGCCACAAGCATTGCCTAGATAGAAGCCACAAGCATATTGGCAAGCAGGGGTTAAGTGCAAATTGCAGTTATCGTAAGTATTTCTCAACACTGGCTTAAAGTACTTAACTTCTCGCAGATCAGCCAGAGATAGCGCGAAATAAATAGAGCAAAAATATGTAACAATCATTAACTGTTGGGGGTGTAGATGTATTTTTGTAAATGTAATTTTTGTAAATTTTTAAAAAAAAATGTTTATATAGACGATGATTCTAATCGTTTGAATAGTTATCAATATTAATATATATATTTGTTAAAGTACTTGAAAGCGCATTTTACAATACTTTACAACACTATTTTGAACATAGTTCAATGCTTTACATCACTGTTTTCTTTTCAACTTAAGGATAGCAATACTTCACCTGAGTTAATTGAATTTTAACATTTATTACTGATTTAAGTCAGCTTAAAAAGTTCAAAAAATTATTCTGCCTTTTGAAGTTTGGTTTATTATAAAACCTTTACAAATGAAATATTTTTTACATTTTATTTTCCTTTTCTTCAGTTGAAATAAAGTCCAAAACGACTAAAGATCCACTTTGTGCAATTAGCTGAAGCCCCAAAGGCACATTTATCTTTTTGTTTTTTGTTGTTTCATTTTCTAAGCATTGTAATTTTTAGCCGCCTTATAGCCAGGTACTTGGATTGTGTGACGCCCCCACCTGAGTCCAATAATAGTAGGGGTATTCCCTTTATATGTGGTAGGTACACAATTCTTTGGCTATATTGTTTTGTGTGCTTGTGCTTAACTGCATGGTTAAAGTGTTTGTCGAGGCTCTTTTAAGCAGCTGCTTACATGTGTCACTCAAAATCCAGATGAAGAAGAGGCTGTGAATGGAAATTAATTAAATTTTGACTGCAACATGACAATGCGAGTGACAATGGCAGCTAGCGATAAACGATAAGCGCTAATAAAATGCAATTACCCGAATGGAAAATGCGCTGAGAACACGGCTGGACAATGCCTGTCGGCAGATACGTATTCCTCAGTTCCTGCTTCTCTTCTAGTCGCTGTTATTGTTATTGTAGTATAAAACCCAATGGGCATTGCTTTCTGTCAGTTATTTCAACGCTCCATTTCATTTGTTTTGACAAGTCAAAGACTTAAATCACAAATGACTTATGGCTAAATAAAAGGAAAAGCGCGAAGAAAAATGACAAAAGCCGCAACCAAACTGCAAACTGAACGAGAAATGAATGAGTGAGTCAGTGAAATGCCAAAGCTGGACAATGCCAAAGCATTTCCCAACATGGCACAAGTCGGAAGAGTCTCGGTCGCGTTATGGGTTTGCTTTCTGGATGGTTTTCCATGCGGCTGCGGCTGCGACTGCGACGCGTGTCATGAGCAAACAAGATAATGTTACAGCCAGTTAACGCAAATTGAGCGGCATGACAATGGCAAATGGCAGTGCATACCCCATTTTAGATACCCTATAAAAATTAAGCAAACCGATTTAAATTAAATGATTAAGTTTTCTTAAATTTAATTTAACTATAAAAACGAAAAAAGCAATTAAATAACTAAGTATTTATTATTTATTGCCTTAAATACTTTCTAAAATAACAGGATATCTCTTTAACCTAAATGACATTCACCGAGCAACTTCATTTATGCTCCTTTTGGCATAAAATGCAAATGAAAACGTCTCAACTTACGCTCAGACTGGCCGCAGCAATATGCGCTGGGTTGGGGTGGTATTTGGGTGGTGCTGGTCTCTCGACAAGTTGCTGGCCAAAATGAAAGTGCCGCCGCATTTTGGCCAAATACTGGCAACTAAATGATTGATTGCAGGCATCAATTTACAACCTTATTGCGTTTGCCGTTTGCCGTCGACAGCTTTTGACCACTTTAAGGGACAACAAATATATACTTAAAGACCAAAAAACTTAAGCAAGGTATTTTCGTTTGGCTTCATTCTTATTTTGTTCTTTTGGCTTTTTGGTGCTTTTGGTTAAGAACGTTTATGAAAATGTCTGGTACATGTTTCGCCTGCGCAAACAGAATGCGAGTGCAGCAATAAAATTCCATTACAGCCGCTTGACTTAAAAACTTGGCCCAAAAAAAAAAAAAAAAACTCTACATACGCTGTAAAGGCGCGCCATAGGGAGTGTATTAAAAGCAAGCCAGTCTGTCCCTATTTGCATACCTTGCAGCTATTTGAGGTTAAAAAAATATATGTTCATGCGTATTAAAAATTAGTAAGATCGGGCCTTTGAGGTTGAGTGAGCTATAAACATTTATCAGTTATAATAAAATACTCTTTTTTATTAAAATTAAATATATCTTTAAATGTTATAAGAATTTTGTACATGTTTTTATAATAGAATTTTATGCTATAGATACAAAAAAAAACTCATAGTATTACTTAGTATTATTTAATATTTTTAATTCATGAACACAGCATAAAGCCAGAATTTAAATTTTAACTCGGGCAAAGAAGTATTTATATATATTGCAACTGAAAGCAGGGTATCTCCTAGTTAGCCACACTCAAAAAAGGCATTCTTATTGGCACTACGTGAGTGCATACGCTCAGTGTGTGTGTGTTTGTGTGTAAGTATGTGTGTGTTGGCTTTTTGCATATTTTATGAAACTTGGCGAACATTTAACGCCCCCCGCGGCCCACGCTGCGTATGTGCAACGTACTCGTATTTGCCGTCGACTGGCGGCCATAAACGCTGCAAACTCATTACATGAATTTATTTTGCACTTAAACAAAATGTTTCATTTGCCACTAGCTTGGCAGCTGGTGGCAGCAACAGTTGCAGCTTGGCGTCTTGTGGCAAGTGCAGCGCAGCATCGCAATATGTTTTCGCGATGCTTGTCCGCTGCACTTGCCACACTTCAAGCCCAATCCTCGCTGCCCCTGCAACTTCGGACAGCCGCTCGACAAATGCCATCCGCATCCGCATCCGCTATCTGGCTGCGCGCATATTGCCTGATGTAGCTCAGCTGCCGCAGCGTCTTGGCATCCTTGCCACCTGGCAGCATGGGGCAGCGCGTCCGCGGATCGTGCACAAAGCCGCACGAGTGGCAAACCTGCTCGGCCACGTGCAACACCTGCCGATTGTGGGCACAGGCCGCAATCGAGTGCGTGGACAGGGAGAGCGCGATGCCGCTCGACTTGCTGCTCTCCGCCAGCTTTGGCAGCTCAACGCCACAGCGCATGCACCTGTCCAGCGTATCCACGTCGCAGTCGCAGTCGCACGGCGCACACTCTTCTTCTTCAGCCTGACGCTGGCGACACGTGCGACGCGGCTCATAATACAAACGTTCTATCTCGACTTTTCTATTCTTCCGCTGCTTATTTCCATATTTTGCGATGTGTGTTTTTTTCTCGGCCTCGCGGCGCTTCTCCAGCTCAAGAACAACTGGCGTCTTGGCCAGGCTCTTGAAGTACTTCTTGTGTGCGGCGTAGATGCCCTGCAGATATTGACGCGTGTAACGATCATCCATACGCTTCAGTTCCGAGTAGGCCAACATATCAATTGACATTTGGCTCGTCCGCTACCGCTACGTCCGTACCTCTCTCCATGTTTGTGGCACGTCTCTGCCTCGCTGGATCCAAGAACCGATCAATGGTATCGTTGCTGGGCTGCCGCTCCGCTGACATTTCCAGCGAGGACTCTCGATTAAATGCCAATTTCGCACCTTTTCGCACCTCGTCGCCGACAATTTCACTGATATATTTGAGATATTGGTCGCGCAGCATTTGGTACATGGTCTTCCTCGGTATGTTGACACTCTTCAGGTCCTCATAGACAGATGACAGATTCTTCCACATAAAATGCGTGGTAACTGCCTTCACAATGGCATTCTTGTCGGCCAGCATGTCCATTATGCTGGGTGCTATTATCGCATCCTTCAGGAGAGCCTGTAAGGATCGATATTTCTGAACGCCTTTCGTTTCCAATGCGGCCATCAGCTCCGGGCCAGCTTGCCTCTTCTTCTTGACCATATGGCTGGCATGGAACACTTGCCAATGCGAAGAAGACGTCGATTCCTTCCGAACGCCAGGCGACACAGACTTATTCCTCAGCAGCTGGGTAACATCGTCAGACATCGCTTCAGAAAATTTACTTTTATCTTTTTCCAGCACGTTCTCCGAATCGTTCATCATTTTGCGATTGCCAATAGATGTCTGATGGGCTGTAAGGTGTTTTCTGAAGATGTCCAATTTGCCATCTTCGACAGCTTTATCTTGATTGATTGATTTACTATGCATATCTACTATTTTTTTACTTTTCACAGACTTTGTCGATTTTTTTATAGAAGTGTCTTTGACCCTGACATGATGCTTTTTGAAGCGAGTTCTTCGCAGCTCTTTATCAAAATGTTTTAGCTCTTCATGGCCATAATTGTGCCTTTTCTCCACTTCCAAATGTTCCTTCAAGTCCACTTTCAAGTTCAACAAGTCCTTTAGTGGTATGTGATCATGTCCTTTGGGTTTCTCATATTTCAGTGTAAGTTTGCCCACTGAGGCGTTCTGTTCTTCCTTCAATTTTCTGTAATCCTTGCTAATTATCTTATGCACCATCTTTTTCCAACGATTCAGGTCTTTAAAACTGGGCATGTCAGGGCTTCTTTTTATTGGTTTTTTCTTGTGTTTTTTGTGCTTTTTGTGGATCACCTCCGACTGCCAGAAACTGCTGAACCGGCTTATGAACTCATTGCCCGCACGCATTTTCTCCGGTCTCAAACGTTTGATCTTCGAGTAGAGGAAATAATTCCTAACCTGATCGACTTCAACCTTCCAAGACCTTATCACTTCTGGGGATGTTCCCTCCGCAATCTTGGACCTCAACATCGTGTTGACAATACGGAAACACCTGGCGACAATCTGTTTGCGATTCGGCGACAATTTCAACTGTTTGCGCAACAGTCGCAGACGGCGATTCAATTGCAGTTCCTCGTTGCGCAGCATGAGGATCCTTATCTCCTGCATCCTGTGCAGTCTGTGCCACTTGGCTATCCACCTTCTGTGCATGCTCAGCATCCGGCCGAGCAATGCCCTCGCCAACATCTTGGAGTCCTGCAGCCTCGCATCGATCAGCGCCCGAAGATTGTCCAACAATTCAACACGTATTTGGCGCAACGAACGGAGGCGTCGCCGTGCTTTGAATTTGCACTTTTTCAGCTCTTTGTTCTTGCGTCGGATCCTCTTCTTGATGAGCAGCATCTGCACCCAACGATCCGCCAGTGGATACATTTTTCCATTCTTCATCTTAACTATATCACCAATTTTGAATTTATTTTCGATACATACAAAATTGAATTTATATAATAAAAAATAACGAATTTAAGTCAAATATGACACATACGGCAAAACAAAAAAAATATGAAAATTATTGTATAATTAGTTAATAATTAAAATAATAACTTGACGAATATTTAATAAAAAAAAAATAAGAAAAAAATATTTTAAACAAATATATAAAAAAATAACGAATTTAATAAAAATTTAAAGAAAGGAAAACTTATAACAAATCTTAAATTTAGAGTCCAATGAAAGCCCTCGCCTGCTGTTCGCCCACCTCCTTGAAAATCTCGGCCGTCTTCAGTAGCTTGATGAACCGTGGCGAGTAATCCTGGTAGAGCTGTGCATCATCCTCTGCTGCGTTCCGGCGCAGGACGCCCTGCAGCTGTGCTTGGCGCTGGCTGCGCTCCAGCGCATCGGACACTTTGCGCAAATAGATGAGGTCCATCAGCAGCTCGTCGCGCACCCTGGCCGCCTGCTGCTGCTCCTCCGGCGGCAGCTCGTCGTACTGCTGCAGCAGCTTCTTGACAATGCGTGACTTCTGCTCAATGTCGGCCGGCTCCAGCAGGCTCGCCTCCTCCGGCTTGCACTCGTCGGCGATCACGCGCAGATTGGCCTCGCGCTTCTCGCGCGTCTTCTGCTGCTCGGCCATCGTCTGCATGATGATGCCGTAGAACTCGACCAGATCGGGGCGCAGGGGTATGCAGTTGCGCTGCTGAATTTCCCTATCGATCAGGTCGCTAATAAACTCCATGGACTGCCGCACCATCTCCTCGGCCTGCATAACTTTTTGTTTGTTTTTGTTGCTGCGTATTTGGTAGAAGTTCTTTGGACGCTTCGCTATGGCGCACATTCGATTGCGGCTTAGCACCGATATCAAGGGGTCCAGGCTGGGATCATTGCTGACCAAATCGTAGACCGCACGCACAATCTGCTGCGACAGCTTGCCCGTAATTAGTTTGGCATAGTTCTCGGAATACTCTTCTTCCATTTCCATATCCCCATCGCTAGCATTGGATTAAGTAATATTTATGCACGTTCACGAAGAAGGAAAATAAAAGAATTTTGTATATTGTATGCCTTACTGTCTACATCTATCCGTCTGTCCGTCTGTGCGTCTTACACTTAGACATTTAAAATCGGACAGTAAATTTTTAACTTCCACAATGATATTAAAAGAGAGAGAGAGAGAGCGAGAAAGAGAAACAGAAGGAGCGTAAGAGAGGGAGAGAAAAAAAGAAAGTAACGGAGGGAGAGTGGGGCAGAGAGAGAGGGAGAGAGATAGAGAGAGAGAGAGAGAAAGAGAGGGAGAGAAAAGAGAGAGAGGGAGGAAGAGAAAGAGAGAGAGGGAGATGGAGACATTCAAAAAAATATATACGTAAGAGAGACTAAAAGAGCAAAAGAGAGAAGAAGGAAAGAGAAAGAGTAAAGGCAAAGAGGTAGATTGAAAAGGTAAGAGACAGGCAACTGTGAGAAAGCCACTTACCTTTAAAAAAATACTTCATTTTAAATATACCATTTAAACAACACAAACACTTATCACTGAAAACAAGTAAAGGCTACTTGAATTCATGAGAATCGCATAGAGAGGTCTAAATTGCATTGCTAGACACATAACATTTGCTGGAATAACATATGTGTATATAGTCCACAGCTTTTCAAAGATTACAGGGCGCAAAATAATAATAAAATAATTCTGAAGTCGGTTACACCCGACTGAAACGACTCTTGTTAATTGCACTCACCTTTCGGGCTGCTCAGTTTTTTTAGTTTTCTTCTCGGTCCGATTGCCTTTCTGATCCTTCCGGGCCGACTGCTTGCGCTTGTTGTTGCGCTGTCTGGCCTGCCTGGAGTGCCGCTCCTCGCTCTCCAGATCGTCGTCGTCGTCCTCATCCACCAGGGCATCCTGCAGCGAGTAATAGTCGACCCGTTTCAAACGCTCCTGACTACTTGGCTGCACACAGATGGAGCCGTTGCCGTAGATCTGCTTCGTCTTGGGATCGCTGCAGACCTGCGCATTCACGGACACATTCAGCTTGACGGCATCGGGACTGTTGCACACCGTATTCTCTGAAGAACTTAAAGAACTTGAAGAACTTGGTGTTCCGGCTTCACCCGGTATGGGGACACAGTCGGGATGGATGGTTGTGCCGCCGGAACCAGCTGCTGGTACTGCGGTTGTTGCCGTTGTTGCTGTTGTGGCTGTTGTTGCTGTTGTTGCTGTTGCTACTGTTGTTGCTGTTGTTGCTGTTGTTGCTGATGCTGCTGTTATCAGGCAGGGATCGTTGACCACATTCAACTTGCCTTTGTTGAAGAGCGGCGCAAAGTAACGATGTACGCCATAAAGGGGCTGTTGTTGCTGCTGCTGTGGCTGCAGCTGCTGCTGCTGATGCGGCTGCATTTGTTGCTGCAGTTGCTGGACGCACGCTGGCGACTTCTGCAGCTTGGCCAACTCTCCGAATAGATGCGTCAAATTGAAGTTGCCTTTCAGATTGTTGGCCTGTTGTTGGAATTGCTGTTGCTGCGGCGGCTGCTGCTGCTGCAACATCGACGGCTGCCACTGCTGCATCTGCTGCTGCTGCTGCTGATTGTTGAAATTGTTGTTGTTGTTGCGCTGATTCAACATGGGCACCTGATAGCGTGAATTGGTAAAGATATTCGTGTCTTGGGCGCCCAACTCATGTGCCCCCTCATCCTTGAAGCTGTTCAGCTGATGTCGCGGATAGGACAACGCATCAGCAGCAGCACCGTTCTCCTCCTCCGGTACGCCGTTATCCGGGGTCAGCATGCCATTGCCGAGGTTGCCAAAGTGCGCACGGTTGCCATTGTGATCCTCGAAAGAATCCAACGGCTTCGAGTGTCTTTTCTCTGCTGGCGCAGAACTCAATTGTGAATCTGTCTGTTGTCCGGACTGCGCCTCCGACAGCGGCTGCTGCTCCACGGAGCGTTTGCTGCGACGCTTGTAGTGTGGCGTCTCATTCACGTTGTGGCCGGGCTTCTGGCGATGCACTCGGTGCCAGGTCCAGCGCTTGTCGCGATCCTTCTCCCCGGCATGCTGTGAGATCTTGGTGGCCAGCAGCTTGACCACCGCATCCGGATGGCTCTTGCAGATGCCGCTGCGTTGCGCCGACTCCTCCCGCTTTACCTTGCCCGTTGCGGGCTTCTGCAGGCCGTCCTCCTTCTGCTTGGCCACCAGCTCCCGCACCTGCTTCTCTTCCATCTGCGCGTGGGCCTCATTGGGGCGACTCTGCTGCGCCTCCAGCTGCTTTGCCGGCAACTTGTCAACTTCGGCTACCGCGTTCTCTGCAGCCTGATCTTGCGGCTTGGGCTGGCTGGCTGCCTCGATTTGGGGTTCGGCTTTGACAGCGGCGGCTTCTTGGCCGGATTTCAGTTCGTTGCCCGAACTCTCCGCCTTAGTCTCGGCTGGTGCCGCCTGCACAGCTGGCGCGACTGGACTTGGTGCACCCAGTTTGGCCACCAGTTCCTCGGCTTCCGGCAGCTTGGCCTCAGTTTGCTGCGCTGCATCCTTGCCAGCCTCCAAGGCAACGTTATCCTGCTCCAGGCTGGCCTCATTTTCCGTTGCCTTTAGCTCGCTTTCCGGCTCCGTCAGCTGGTCGTGATGCCGCTTGAAGCGCTCCCGATCCACCTTCAACTTGGCATTCGCATGTGCATAATCCCGCCGATTGGGCACAGTTCGCTGTCCAACGGACAGCATCCGATCAAACTGGGGCATGCGATAGTCGTAGCTCTGTGGCGTGTCCATCAGATTGATATTGGCGCCATCCAGTCTGGCACCAGTGGAGCCAGTGTCCACTCCACTGTCTTTAACCTCGGCTGGGCTGAGCATGTCGTATGGCGAGACATCCTTCTCATCCTCATCCTCTAGCTTCTGCTCCTTGTGTCGCTGGCGCTCCATCTTGAGCTCACGGCGCATCAGCATATCGTCCACGTAGTGGGCACGCAGGGTATCTGACAGTGCATTGCTCGGCAGCGATGGTCCCAGGCCCTTCCTCATCAGTCTGTTGCTCGTCTTCAGCTTGATCTCGTTCATCGGATTGAAGCCGCCGGCGGAGGAGGAGCTGCGCTTTTGGTGGCCGCTCGGGTAGCGCGGCTTCGCCTGCTCCGCGGCCTCCTGTTCGATCTTGGACAGCTTGTAGTTGGCCTCGTGCGACAGATTGTTGGCCTTGTGCCGTGTGAATTGGAGGCGTGCCAGTGTCTGCTCGTAGACGCCATCCGGCACGTTGCCTTCGCCAAACTGCGGCATCTCATCCTTTTCCTTATCCCTGTCCCTGTTCTGCTTGCTATCCTTTTGTTTATTGTGCATGTCCTGGCTCTGCAGCTGATCCTGCAATTGCTTCAGCTTGATGTCCAGCTCGGTGGCGCCACCTTTGATCCCATCGTTCGGCTGCTTGTCGGGCAGATGATATAGCGGCAGATTCTCATTGAGCACATCCTTGTACTTCTTCTTTACCTTGCCCAGCTCGGTCTCCTCCATCGACTTGGCATACTTGTTTACATATTTCGCGGACTTGTCCTGGCCAGCGGATCGTGAATATTTGCCAGATGATGTTTCCCCACCGAAGTCACGAAACCACTCATCCGCCTTGTCACCCGCCCCGGTCTCCATTTCGTTGTCGCCCGCCTTGGCAAAGCTCGAGAGCAGATCGTCGATGCTGTTGCGCCGATGGCGATACATCTCGGCGCCCTCCACCTGGCCATAGTTCGAGCGGATCTCCCGCAGATGGTCGCGCGCCTCATTTACCGAGTTGTGAAAATTACTCAACTGCACGCTGCCTGCCACAGGTGGTGTCTCCACCGGCGCCGGCACCGACATCGGCTGCTGCCCGGCTGCTTGCGGGCCCAGGGTATTGGTGGTGCCGGTGAGCACCAGCAGCGTCCACCAGAGCTGCAGAAAGATCATCCTCACGTGCGGCTGTTATTCAAGTTTGTAATTCACTTACAAAATATATACGAAACGAAGCACAACGAATTCAATTGAAAAGTTTTGCGCAACCGCCTGCGATTGAGTTTTCATTAACTCTGGCAACAGGTGTCTGACTTGGTTGGGGCGCCCTTCCCCTTCACAACTTTTTGACAGTCACTGATAAGAGCCAAAGAGTCGTGAGTTGCGAATCGAGCGTCGACCGTCGACCGTCGAGCGTCGAGAATCGAGCCTCGAGTTGGCATTGTTGCAAGTTTTTGCACGGCGGCGGCTTCCGACAGCTACTGCCAGCTGTTTAACATGAAATGTTCTTTGTTGCTACTACAACACACACATGCACACACACACATGGCCAGGGCATTGTTAGCTGCGTTTCCCCATGTAAATCACATTTTTGTTTTATGCCAAAACTTTTGCACAGCATGGGCTATGGGGGCGTATGCGCAACGACAATAACATTTCCTATTTCCGCTCGACTGTCTCTCTGTCTGCATGTGTGTGTGTGTGTGCGTGCTCATGTGTGTTGTCAATGCCAAAGTCAGCACAATGCTCGCCTCGAAATAATTGAATATTATCAAATGTGCAGGCAACAACAACAACAACAACAATAACAACAAAAGCTTTTGCACTGAGCCACAGTCAAAACTAATGTAATTAGCGGGCCGCACTCCGCGTTTGATTAAAAGTTTTGCGGCTTGACTGAAGCGCCAATCCATTTAACAAAGCTATCCAAATTAAATACATTGTCATAACTTACAGTGACTCTTAGGGCTTGAGTCACTCAACTTAAAACTATTCGAAAATAACATAAAGGCGCAAAGGCAATCAAGCCCAAAAGAACATTTATTAAAATGGTAGTATATAAGAGGCTGAATTTAAATTGCACAACATTAAAGACGTCTAAAGGCGTACAATATATAAGACATAATGTCATTATTGTCTAGGAAAAAATGCCCTCGAACTTGAAAATCGGTTCATTTTTGACAAAGTTTTGGGAATTTGAAATTTGGGAGTAGTGGGATCCGAGAACTTTACATGTCTAAATTTTTTTCAATTTTGGCATGATTTTTGACCAATAATTTGGCCCTCCCAAAATCAAGTTTAATGTTGTTTTTTATGCTAATTATGACTAATACAATCGATTTAAAACAAAAATTCGCAATTCTAAATTTTTAAAAAAATTTTTTTTCGAAAATCAACAAGGGGGGGAAACATGCTTTTTTGACAAAAAATCCAAAAAAAAATTAATTTTCAAAAATTAATATATTTTGATTGTAGAATTAATATATTGGACACATCATGATCAAAATGCCCTCGAACTTGAAAATCGGTTCATTTTTGACAAAGTTATGGGAATTTGAAATTAGGGAGTAGTGGGATCCGAGAACTTTACAT
>SCDY01000958.1:0-53197 GCA_004143825.1 Drosophila micromelanica | reverse complement strand
ATTAAGTGCCGAGAGTTTGTGTGTATGTGTTAAATGCTGGGTTCAGGGTATCTCCTAGTCGGGAGGTCCCGACTAGAGCAATCTTACTTGTTTATAATTGTGATTTATATATACATATATCTAAATTCATCGCGTATGTTACACGCATATAGAAAGGAGTAGGAAACTTAAGTTTTCTTAAGAACTTAAAATCCGATTTCTCTTTATTAAATTTTGATTTCCTATAGAACTGTCACGTTATTCAATTTATTGACCTGTTTTTGGGTCTGCCAAATCGTCGCATTATAATTAACTCAAGTGGGTTGTCGAGCTATCGATTTCATTACCATAAAGAGCTGACAATTGAACTGAGCGATCGGCACGCATTTCAATATACAAATCTTTTCAATACGGTTATGTGCGCTACTTTAGTTGTCATAAGTGTCACAATGTGCTTTGATTTACAACAATAACGGCGTCTATTAAACTTCATAATTGTACCAATAACCAAAAGCTCAAACGACAATTGACAAAAAGGTTTCGCAATCCAATCCAAATACCAATCCCCATGCCCAAAGCAAACCGAATACGAATTCGAATCCAAGTCAACAACGAGTAGCCGCAGCCGCATCCACAAGATTCGCCTCATTGGCAAAACAAAACACGTAGCACAAATAAAATGAAGCACAAATGAGCGGAGCAACAGAGTCGGATATATATAATAGCATATGAGGTATATATTGTAAGAAATCATATGTCTTACTTCGATATTTATGCGTATGCCAGCCCCATTTTTGGCGACCTAAGCAAATAGGGGCGCGAATGAGGCCCCAAAGCGACGCACTGATCCAAGCCAGTTGGGTCATTGGCTCTTGAGAGCCACTCGATGTTTTGGCTTTGGCCAGCACTAACAGCAGCGGCCCAAATCTGGCTCCAAAGTGTTGACCATAAGTGTCTCGATTGTTTGTGTATCACAATACAAATACATAAGCAAACGTACCCGGCGCACACACAGTGCGTAAGTACAGTAGAACCAATTATGGATTTTATAAAACAAATGTGGCGCGCATATTGATGAGATCGCTCTAAAGTGTGTGTCCCCTCAACTCCCTCCCAATCGACCACTCTCTGTTATACTCTATGGATACTATGCCACAGACGTGCGTACGTTCGTTCATCATATTAATACCCTGTACAAATATAGGATATTGTATTGTCCGTTTGAGCTATGAATTTGAGAGGTATACATGCCAAAAATTTTCCCAGTGTAGAATCAAACCATGTCCAGAAAGTCATCAAACATGAAAAACGCTTAAGTTTTGTCAAATAATTTTCCACGAAATTAATATAATTTTTGACAAAAAAGTGAACTCCCAAAATCAAGTTTAATGTTGTTTTTTAATAATATTTCTGACAAAAAAAATTTTAAAATACAAACTAAAGTTCAATTCCGTTCAAAATAAGCATAAAAATCAATTGCGTACCTATTGAGGTAAGTACAAATATGTTTCAAGCTGCTTGGGAAAGGAATATAGGGTAACTGCTAGTTGATCATCTGTGATTAGAGCGTTTTCTACGTTTTGTTGTTTTTGGTATGAGTCGGTGGCCCATAAATTTCCAAATGATTTACTTTAGTTTCGTGTGGAATTATTTGTTGTGGCAACAGCAACAAAATTAACAATAACAAAAACACAGCGGAAATGTGATTAAAAGCATATTTTATATTTAGTTGTGCGCTGATAAACCACAGCTGCAGACCCAAACGCAGCTCTGTTAACGCTTTATAGGCCCAATGCTGCGTGCAGGGCATGCAAATGGGCCGCAGATGATGAACAAAAGGTTCCTGACAAACAGCCAACAACAGGCAACTGGACTTGGTAACTGGGAAACAGGCAACTGGCAGGCAGGCCGACCCCCTGCGGCCACTGAGTGTTTATGTCAACTGCACGGCTGATGACAGCCATAATTCTGCAGGCTGGCAAGAAAAAAGGCAAAAAGATTCCAATCGGAGCCTGCCGCAGTGCCAGAGCCCGTTGCTGAGCCAGAAACTGAGGCCAGTTACCAGCCTTGGTATAAATAAAGTGGAAACCGTCAACGCCATGGGCGCAAAACTGTTATCGCCATCGCTTTTGAGTCCAGGGGGGGATATTTAGTGAGCCAAGTGTCGACATCCACTTCGACATCGACACTCGACTTGCCATTGGAATTGGAGCCACTCGGTGGTCACGCCACCAAAATGTAACCAAACCAAACGTAATTGTAGCAACGGAAGCGAACAGACGGACGAACAGACGGACCCACAGCACCACAGAGGCCACAAGCCAGCAAACTTAACAGAACCTACTAAGTAGCTCCCACGGTAGTAAGCAGCAGCTCCTGCTATTGAGCACCTTTTTGGCCAAAAAGGCCAGCCAAATTACGTTTTGGGCCACAGCTTGTACAAGCGGGCAGAGTTTCTCATGCACTATGGGAAAAGGCATCGTCGCACAATGGGGAAAAATGCTTCTAATTTCATTTTGGTCGCTTCCTGCTCCAAATACGAGAATTTAATGCCACACGCAAACATCCAATTACGTCAATTTGAGTGCGTCTCAAAAATCAACAGCAGATGACCGAAATACAAAGAAAACACAGTTCATCTAGTTCGTCAAAAATACACTGCAACAAATTTAATATGTAGATTCCATAAGATTCTAGATATAGTGATATAATTCATAATCTTTAACGCATGTTAGATTTCTGATTTACGAAATTGAAGATACCTATCAAAATATTTCTCTCAGTGCATATCGATCTTGCACAGTTGCTGACAGTTCACCCACAATGTTTATGGGCAAATTATGCATGGAAATAAATCAATAGGAGTTCAAACAGCATTATGCATTACAAATCAGTTGCATTTTGTTGTGCAGCGCCAACGCAGCGCAGCACACAATATTGAAAAATTATTATAGAAAATCGTAAAGCCAAATCTGTGGCATATGCATGCACACAGAGCTATTGAGATACTGAGATAGAGATACATGTGTAGCAGTCAGTGAGTCACACGGCTTTGCTAACTGCAACTGCCTGTTGATTTATCTCGCTGTGCGCGCAATGCCAAAGCAGTTGAGGCGTTGAAATTGGGCGCAAATCGAATTGTATCTGCAAGATACATGTGAGTATCTATCTATCTAATGGCATTTGCATTGACAACAACTGCTGCACAGTGCAAAATGAAGTTATATGGCCAACTGTCTGCCAAGACCCGGTCCCATAAGTCACCCTCAGCGTCTGTCTCTCTGTCTGTCCCTGTCTCTGTCTCTGGCAGCAGGCAACGGGTCTCGAGTTTGAGTCTTGGATCTGTTCGCTCGCCCGCTTTAATTAACATATGCTAACAAGTTGGCCCATGCCGCACTTTGTCACTTCAATAGCTCCAGCCAGATCCGTGGTACTTGTGCCACTTGGGGGTGGGCCTGAGTGGTTTTTAAATGAAATTAATTTAAATTTTTTTCAGCTTCACATGCAGCACTTGGGCATTAAATTGTAATGAGATCACTGCCATGCAATAAATTTACTCATGTCTCTATTTATAGCTGTTATGCTATGAACCATAACCCCAACCTAACACAAAAAGGGCGTAATAGTTATAATTACCGGTCATTGCAATTAATTGTTAGTTGTAGCTGTGAACATAAATAGAACGAATAATATTATAATGTCGGTATTTTTACACTTATTTATCAGATTGGATTAAAACTTAAAATAGTTTCATTCTTAGATTACAGTTTTTAATTGTTTGATTTTAGAATTATAATATTTTTCCGTTTGTTAATCTCTTTTAGTCAAACTATTTGGGCAAAATTATTATTTGTTTTCGTTTTGCTAGTTACTAGTAATATATAACAAAGTAACTAAATTACGGAATATATTAATTTACTTTATTTTAAATTTTAAATATTATTTTAAAATATTTAAAGACCACTGAAACCAATGTAATATGTAATGGGATAGAC
This sequence comes from Drosophila micromelanica, assembly GCA_004143825.1. Classification (NCBI taxonomy): domain Eukaryota; kingdom Metazoa; phylum Arthropoda; class Insecta; order Diptera; family Drosophilidae; genus Drosophila; species Drosophila micromelanica. The sequence continues at coordinate 49,223 of SCDY01000958.1, read as the reverse complement.
TTGTAATTGCTGTTCGAGTTTTGTCCACAGAAACTTTCAGAAACGTTCGCAACTGTATCAAATAAATATCAATACCCTGATCTTGTAAAAAACCTCCCCCACATAGGTAATCACGTATCGTTGGTTTGCCGCGTAGCTGCTGCACTGGTCGAGCCCATTAGATGATGACGTCGTCGCCATGTCATCTCCCGCTCCCAATCTGAACAGTCCCTACGTGCTACCGTCTAGTTCCGTTTAGAGCTGCCTGGCATTAGAAGCTGTAGCTAAAGCTCAGGCTACACACATCGAGCGATAGATAATAATAGATTTTCTCACGCTTGATATTTCAGGCGGTGAATGACGTTAACAATGTGTGCTAGCCGACGAGATACGAGTGCGACTCTGGTCTGGGTGCAGTGGAGATAGGCGTGGTGATCGAGGGTGTCGGGAGGGGAGATAGGTAGGGGCGGCAGGTAACTGAAGCTGTGGCGAGGAACATGGCCAGCGGGCCCGTCAGCCCGTCAGCCGGAAATCATTGCGGTGCAAAACGGCAGCTTTAAGTTTAGAAATTACGTGCGGTTGCGGGAAAAATATTAATAAGTGAGCTACAAATACGGCTTAGAAGCCAACAGTCGTAGCTTTTGCTTGGCTAATATTTTTATTGGAACCATAAAATGCAACAGATAATGATTTGCATGATTTGGCAAAACATTTGCAGCATTTCACACCTGAGCAACACACACAGCAGGTCACGTAATTATAGCTCCACGGAGGCTGGGCCCAGCATCATCTTCGCTAAATTTAGATTGACTGGGCACTGGGATCTGTGGAGCTGCGGCGAGCGAGGTGCGGTGTGCCCAGGAATTTTGTATGCATTTAAGGCACTTAGTCATGCCCAAGTGATTGCTAAACTAGTTTACCACTGCCAAGCGATTTCCCATTGGGAAATTCCAGCGCTAAAATTGAAACAATGGCAAAAATAATAATCTAATAGTATTAAAATTAAACTTTTGCTCGAGCGTCGCTTCGTAAAGCCGGATCTCTCCGACAATCGATGCAACCGCCTTAATTGAATGCATTGCAAATGCAACCAACTAACTGCGAATCATTTATTGAGTTATTCAAACGAAATGCCAACCATGTGTGAAGAGCAATAGATACTTTAATTGCAACCATAAACATTAAAGCAAAACCAAGCTGATGATTAAGCAGCAACAAGGGGATTTTAAGAAGTTTACAAAAGACAAAAACTACAAGTTACTAAGCGATCAGACTGTTTCTGAAAGATAAAAAGGTTTTACAATTTTACCAGATCTTTAAAGAAATTACCCAAATTAAACACAATTATTAAAATATGCATTTAGTTTGAAATTAAATTTGTATAAAAAGACTTTTTGATATTTCTTGATCTTAATTTTGTGGCTGAATTGTGCCAACTTTATTGTCTAGTCTATAAAGGAAGCAGTTTCTATCGTATCTCAAAAACTGCTTTTCAAAATCTATATTTTTTTTTTTTTTGATTAGCATGCATTTCCCAAGACGTTTCCCATGGCAGCCGGACAAGCCGCCCACCGATTTCATATGCATAGCACGCGTTTGTTTAATTTCTATATTTCTCATTGACACAGTTTGCTGTCTAGTTTGGAAGTCATCAGCCCAACGGAGAGCGGATAGCGGACCACACACACGCCAACTGGCGAGCCGCTCCCACCAAGGGTATGACCTGCTCTTCGGCCCCCTCGCCTGGCGTTCACATTTGGCGACTTGATATTCGTTTGTCTTTAGCACATGCATCACAAATGTATGATTTAGACGTTTATTAAACCCTAAACAATAGCTGGAACCGGAGAGAACGAAAACAAAACACGGAATACGATGTGTCGGGAGGCGTAAGCTTTTATATGTGGGAATTCAAATTAGAAGAACATTTGACAAGTTTATTTACACTTTGGATTGTCGGTTGGCCACATTCGACTGGTTAGCACCTTTCCCAGGCAGCTCTGACAATTTCAAAGAACTATGCGAGCCACAATCATTGAATTTTCCAGGCGGGGGCGTTCTAGTGAAAGAAAGTGCTTGTGAAATGTTGCAGAAATCGTTAACCATAACCCGTTAACCGTTTGCTATTAACGTAAGACGCCCTTAGATATAAATTCACCTCACCCTCCTTGCCATTTATACTGGATGTCTACGCACGGACGAGATATAAATTACAATAGCAGCCCACAGAGAAGAGACTCGTTGTCGAGTCGCCCCAAAAGCCAAATTGTTTTTTAAAAGCCCCATTTTTATTACGGCTGATAAGTGATCTCGCGACATTTTCAATTTTAATAGGGTCTCCCAGGTGCCCGAGCAGCCTTACAAAGCGACTGCGCCCCCACACAGTTCAGAGCAGCATCCACGTTGCAGGCTCCACAGTGTGTCCGGCTTTGGGATCATTTGTCGTTGCGTTAATAAAATTGCATTGAGTCGCATTTGAAACTGCTTTGGCGGGATCGGGTCGGTCGGTCGGGCGGTCGGTGAAATCTCGGGCTCGTTTTGCTTTGGCGGTGGTCACTGTACAGACAAACCAGACAACAGCAAAGACCTGACCATTATTAATAATGCCATGCGACGTGCGCTGTGGTGGGCACAATGAAATTTGTCATAAATGATAGACTCTGCTATGTCCTATAAATACGACGATATTTACAAAATGTATCTTGAAATTTGTATAATTTCATTCACTTGATAACTGCTTAAGTAATATTCCCTTTGTAGGTATTGGTAAAATTCAATTCAAATCTATTGCAACTCTTCTCTTATTTATGTTGTTTAACCACACACTTAGTTAACAGCATACCCTTTGGCTGTTGGGAGTGCTGGGTATAACAAGAGGTCACCTGAAAACATTGCGAATAAAACGGCAACCATTTTTAATATGATTGTATGTCATCTTAAGCCCACAGCTTGGCCAGCCTTTGAGCAATGCAACAACGTCTTGGTGTCACAGCCAACTCTTTGGCTGTTGGCTCTTGGCTCTAGGCTCTAGGCTCTGGACGTTTTAACTTTTGGTCATGTGTTGCCATTCGGATACTCAAATTATCAACATGCTTGGGCACCCGGCTTGGCACCGTTGAGTTCCATTGTGCCTAGCCTAGCAGCCGGCTTTGGGTGTCGATGATAATTTTTCATGCGATGAGCGCTTCCCTCCCCCCGCACCCGCGCACCCCACTGCAATATCAGGTGTGCTGCCCCAGCGCTTATGGCTGGTTAATGGGTTCGTCTAAATACTGGCAAAGCCTGTTACCCGTTGGTGAAAATGGGCGATAATCCGTTTTGACAAATTTGCCTACACGGCCCACAGTGCCAGTTGGGATACCGGTCAGAGTTCAGCTGGAGAAATTTATTTTTTTTTTTGCAAGCAAACAGACAAACGTCAATGTCATTGTCCCCAATGTGCTTCCGTTCCGAGTACAACATACTATATCGGAGCTGAACTGAGGGAATTAGCATGCAGCACAAATAACTGAAAAGCAAGCCACATAACGACTAAGAGACAAATCAAAATGCATGCATATGATTACGCACACACACACGCACACACACACGCACACACACACGCACACGCACAATCACAATTGAATCGAATCAAGATATCAACATTATGCGTAGGGCTACTGAAATTCTTAATAAAGATAAAGTCTGGCCCAAAAGCAGTCTGTCGTTGGAAAAGGACCTCAGGCCTGACTCTCTCTTCCTCAATGGTCGTGCATGATATCAGAGCTGTGGGTTTCTTCTGGGTTCTGGTGGGATACAGTCCCATCACGTACGAAGCGTGAGCAAACTTTAAGTTAGATTAATCGCCGTTGACGAGCTGCATGGAAACTGCATCGATTATGGGAACACACAAAAAAAGAAACACACAGAAAATTATGAAGTCAAAGAAATGTCAAAACGAAAGGATATGCGCATTTCCTTTTGTGAGTTATGTGCCGTATCCGGTTAGCTAAATATGATTGGTGGGCTGGGCCAAAAAAATGATTCGCAGTTGAGATTTATAAGCCTTATAGAATAGCTTAGTATTGATTTATGTTTTCGCACAAATAAAAAACGAACAAAAGAAAACACAACTAGAAGTGGGAAAAGGAGAAGAAGATGTAGGAAAAGAACTAATTATTTCTTTGGGTGCCCACCTACCGTTTCTGCCAAACAAAAGAAGTGTCCGCAGCTGTTTGGCTCGTCTGCCTCTGTCTGTGTGTTGACTTCTGGCTTGTCCAACATAAAGACATAACATCGTAAATAGATCACTTGCAGATACATCTCAGCTCGCACCTACCGATCCTGCCGATCAGGTGACTTTTTGTGTGGTCTCTTCTGCAGAGCCTGGCGCCAGTTTGACAGTTTTTTTTTTGTAATGCCCTTTTTTGTGGTTTCCATGTCCTCGACAAATTCAGTATAAGCAGTTCTACGAAATTTGTTGGAATCAATTGGTTGAACGATGATGTAAAAAATAAATGTAAGTTTGTTGCCTAAGTCTTTTGTTTAGCAACTGTGCGCGCACAATGCGTGTGTGTGCGTTTGTGTGTGTGTGAGTGTGTGTTTATTAATTTTCCGCCAAGCATTTTCACAAAATTATTCCAACCTTGACAGCAAACTGCTGAAAATTGTATTGAAGACATACGAAAAAATAAACATGAAAATTAACCCAGAAAAAAATTAAAATTGTTTTTTGTCTTTTAATATTAACGTATTTTGTCGAGGCATAAACAATAAGACAAAAGAACGGCGCCAAGCTTAATGTGTTGTGTTTGTGTGTGTGTGTGTGTGTGTGTGTGCTTGTTAAGTTTGTCATGCGCATGTGCTTAGGCCCAATGAGTCGAACGTCTTAAGAAAAATAATAAAAAAAAACAATGCACCCTAGAAGTGTGCCAAGCCAAGAACTGTGGCCAAAACTCCAACGATCATGATCATGATGCAATGACATTTTTTAGCCAAAGCAATGATTATTCAGCTTCAGACTCATATCAAGGTTGTTTCCTCTGCATTCGTTTGTAATTTATCAGAAATTACTGCCCCCGGTAAGGTCACACTATTCAAGTCAAGCGGCCAATTTCACCCGCCTAAAGTGAGGCACACGCCAGACTGAACGATTGACAGACTCTGGCAATTGACGTTGCACTCGAATTCGGTTCCCCGTCCTCCTCCCGAGCTCCACGCCACACCGCTCCCTGCGGCCAGCTGGCACCTTCAACTGCGGGCAATTATGCCCCCAACTTGGCTATAGTTGGCTGACTTGTGTGATTTTTGTTTTCGTTGTTGTTGTTGTTGTTGTTGTTTTTTCCAGTGACACAGAAACTGAAATTGTGCATTGTTCAACTGTCCGTCCGGCTGGCTGTATCTCTATTTGTGTATCTGTTTGTCGTTCGCTTGCTCGCTCGCTAATGACTTGCTCCCCATATTTGAAGGTCAAGTTAGGGAAGTTATTGTCGACGCTTCAGTAATTTTGCCCAAAGCTCCACATTGAATATTTATTATTATACAATTAATTGCCTTAAGCCGCTCTCATATCGTATCGTTATTATTTTTATACTTTTGTCAAATCTCATTATTAATATCATCAAATTGTTGGAGCGTTTGATTTTAATAGCCGCTCAACCCTCAACTGCTTGAAACTGTGTTAAGGTAAAGGCCCCGATTTAGCTAGAAAGCTAGAAAACTTAACAGATCGTTTGATCTGAAACCACAAGAAATTCCATGACTAATCAACGATAGGTGTCAACAACTTGTGCCCATGCTAATGCTCGCAATAAGTTAACTGGGATACCACAAATTATATCATGCCAATATATACGAGCAAATTCATTTGTAGAGCTCTCGATTCGCTTAATGTTCAATAAACCGAAAAAGGTAATACCAATCATAAGAATACTTTATTAGCTCTAATTCATATTAAAAGACAGCTTTAAAACTATGATTTTGAAACATGTTATCATCACAATATTTACAGATCATCTCTAAATAAGTATGTCTATTACATATAATTCTTTAAGATAAATAGACCTTTTACAGGGTATTTCACAGTCAATGCCTCTCAGCAAAAGCATTATTTATTGGTATTTTTTTTGTTTGCGGTCACAAATATCTAAGTAGCTCGTACTCGAAATTGATTTTTGCTTGTTGTTTTTTGTTTACTCAAGTATTTTATTTTTTTCTTGAAGGGGGAGCACTGTTTAAGGAGCTCGCCTTGAGCTTTGGCTTTGCACTTCGGCCGAGCATTTGGGTTAACCGCTCTGCGTAAGCGCGGTGGCTCTGGGGCGGCTTAAGCGAGAAACACTTTGGATAAATACTGCGGTCGTCGTTCAAGAATAATATTTTTCTTCAGCCTCGCTTTCGGGCATTTTTGCATATCTTTGAGCTAATTTTTATGGAATTGGTTGGGCACGGCTGTGTGTTCTTGTGTGTGCCCCGCCATTGAGGCGCTTTCAATTAGGCCCAGCTTCGACTTGAGACCGACTTCAGACTTCAGACAATGAACTCCAGACTGAATCATGACAATGGCACTGAATGATGAATCATGTCAATGTTTGTTTGTCGTCGCTCGTGCTCTGAATTGCTTTTTCTTGTATCATCCACAGAGAGAAACAAACGGTTGCTATTTATAAAGAAATTACCTCGGTATATCTAAGTGAAACTCTTATACAAATAGGCCTTATTCATTTCTCTTAAGAGTTATCTAAATACCTACCTTTATTTGTATAGCATAATAAACTTGTTTCTCCCTTCCGCTGGTTTTTCTTCCATTAGTTTTTCTGCATATTTTTTGTGACTTTCTTTACTTCAAACATTTTTTTCCTTCTCATTGCTTCACGCAGATGCAACAACTCATCTGTTCCCCAAAGTTGGCTATCGATCTTATTGCTCTACACTTACTTCCAAGCACCGTCACATGTTAAAGCGGAAGTGCATCGCGCCCTAGGCCATATACCCTATATGCAGTCCGCTTGTAACTTCCTTCCAATAAAAACTCAATGTTGCATCCTCGATTGCGCCAAGTTCAACAGATGTGTGTTACTGCAGCGACATTAGAAATTATTACCCCAGATATCCGATAGTCCTAACTGATTGTCAATGGTCATAAATTTCCCAGTGCTATGAATGAGCGACAGAAATATTAATGATAATAATGTATACGAATCAGGCACTCAAATCAATGCAAGCCAGGCCCAAGCCAACTGTTACCCCTTGCAACTGGCACCTTTTGACGCTGTGATAGACGCAGTTGCTGCTGTTGCAGTTGCAGTTGGAGTCGTCAACTTAGAATACTAATTCGATTTGAGCGCGGGGCAGGGCACCGGATGTGATGACATTTGGCCAACAGCAACGACGGCAGCAGCGAGAGAAACCCTTACCAATTATTGGATTGGTAGCAATAAAACGCTAATAAAGAACGTCGCGTCTCGACTCGACTGCGCCCTGACAAGTTGCTGCACTTGCTGCACGTTGCTCGTTTTCGTTTTAAGCGGCGTTTAACAATTCATAAATGGTTTGACCACTGACGCCACTCGTCCACATCCATGTCTGTGCACCCCCACCCCCGCCCCGGCCATGTCATGGGCTCATGGAGTGTGGAGCGTGGTACACTTTAAGGCCGGCCTCTCCCGAGGGAAGTAGTGCAGACAGCCGGCGGCGGCGACATCGTTTACGTATGCAAAACTAGTTTTATTTTTAGGGCCATGTCTGGGAATCGAATCAGCCCCAAAACAAATCCACCAAATCCAAAACCAATGCAACAATTGTTGTGCCATGCACTGAACGGGTCGAGGGGGTTAGAGGAGGAGGGGGGTTGAACAACGCAACGACATTTTGCGTGTTGGACAAATTTGTAACTGCTGCCTGATCACGTTTTAATTGTACAACCACTTGGAGCTGGAGCTGGAACTGGAGATGGAGATGGAGCTGGTAGACTGGCGCCTAGGCAGCTAATTAACATGGGATGTGGTATTTTTTTTTTTTTGTTTTTATTGTGCAGTTTAATTTTTTTTTTTTGGTTTTGTTCCCATTCACACTACAAAGCAAAATTCGTTTTTACTTTCTTAAATCGTTTTTAATTGTTTGTCAAATGGGGCAATGTGAAACCGATAGACCGCATTTGATAAGACCCAGAGATCTCTCATCCCCCTCATCTCCCCCCCCCCCCACCCCCACGCCTACCGTGCTGGATCTCTCAAGGGTCAAACTCAGCCCAAATGATTGCGATTGTTATGCTTGGCATTTAATTGCCTTGTAAATGGTTGGCTGCTCGCCGGCTGTCCCCGTTGTCCCACCGGTAGCTGGGAGTCGATTGTTGTCGTTGTTGCTGTCGTCTTACGCAGTCTCAACATGCCACAAGTTGCACGCATTTCTCAGCCAGTCAGCCGCAGTTTGGCATCTGTTGTTGTCGCTGATATCGAGTTATATCGACTGGCTACCGATTTTGCACCTGTTTTTTTCGTTTGTTTTTAAGCTGGCTCGAAATGCAACGCTCCTCGGTTGATCCCGTTGATAATGCGTATACATAAAACTAGCATGCCACAGTCGTTTAACTGCGGAAATGAGTCGCCAATTCCAGCGAATAAAACAAAAGACTTTGGCAACGAACTTGGTCGCACCTCGCCGCGAACTCGGCTTATTGGCTGACGTCCAAAGCACGCCAAGACGCGGGGGGGGGGGGGGGGGGGGGGGGGGGAGGGCGGGGGGGGGGGGGGGGGGGGGGGGGGGGGGGGGGGGGGGGGGGGGGGGGGGGGGGGGGGGGGGGGGGGCTGGCAATCAATGGACAACTTCTAGACATGCGCAGGGCACAAACCAAACTTAAAACAGGGCGCGGCTCATGATATTTTTATTTTTTGCGTGAATTATGCAAACGACTATTCGAGGTGCACAAATGCAATTACAAAAGGCTCAGAATAAAGATGGACATATCTGAAAAACCGAACGCAACAAAAAGACTTTTCCTAATCGAAATGCAATAAATGAATTAAGCAAATTATTTTAAAGAAATAACATGATTTTTTTTGCAGGTTGCAGGATACCCTCTTAGCTGTCTTTATTCTATTTTAAATATAACACCATTAATATATTCTATATTTTTAAAGAATATCATGTTAAAAATATCATATATTTATAAATTTAATGCTTAATATTTATATATGTAGATAAAATCAAATAATTCTCGGGCTATGTAAAAACACGATTCGCGCCCATCTCTAAGGCAAATAGCCGAACGCGGACAGACAGACGGATCATCATTATTGAGGCACTTGCATCTCGGCACAACGCTAAGCACTAAACACGGCAACAACAACAACTACAACAAGAAATGCACAAGCACATGCACCACAACGGGCAATGGCTGTGGCTATGGCTCTAGCCGATGGTCAATAGCAGCACCACAAAGCACCAACAAGAACAAGAGCTCTTTTTAGTTGGCTTTGATCTGGCACCGCCGCCGCCGCCGCGACTGGGGCGCATTCATTGAAGCCAACGCGCGCCTCACTGACACCTTCACTCACAAATGGTCTAAAAGGCCGCTCGGGCCATTAGCCAATATAACTGCCACGCAACGTTTTGTATTTTATCATGTCTACAAAAGTCAAAAAGCCATATTACATCATAACGCACCAAGACAGATCCGACGACGGAGTTGGAGTCGGGGATGATGAGTCGAAGCAGGAGGCTTCGTTCAGGTTAAAGTTGGATGCTGATTCGTTTCGTGCCTAAGTGGCCTTTTTGGGTATGATAAAAAAAACAGAAACGGGTTAAAAGCAGTTCAAAAACTGTTCTAATAACAAGCTAAGGAAAACGGTTTTACGTGGAAAACTCAGAGCGGTAGGCAGGGAAAATTGTTTGCATTTGTCAAATAGTTTTGTCGGCAACGGGTTGATTTTTGCTGTTTTCGTTCTTAGTTTTTAGTTTTTTTTTTTAACTGACCGCCTCAACGCGCATCCTTACCAAATGGTCGGCAAACAATACGCGGGCCAAGTTGGTCTAATAAGCCGCACTCTCGCCCAGATCATGTTGTGCAAACAGACGGACAAATAGACAGGCGGACGGTCGAACGCTGTCCAGAAACTGAAAAGGAATCCCGCCTAACAAGACGGTACTACCATGGGCATGAAAGGAGTTTATTGTGCGACGCGTCGTGTCGGTCACTTTGAGTGTCATAAAAAATTTTTTGAAATAGCTAGACTAGAGTGCTCGCCTACAATATACCCTGGAACCATACATCATGCTGCCAATATGCAAATTTTTAGCATTCAGCTGACAATTGGTTTCATTTCGTTGCTTGGGGTGTGGGGTAAATTGTTCAACACTAAACTATCACTTGATCTTCCATTTTCTAAGATGGATATAGAGAAACGTAGAAAATATTATCCTTTCAATTCCTAGTTGACCTTATATGTTACTTACAATTTTATGATACTCTTTTATAAGCACTTTATGGTTACAGGGTATAGAAGAAAAAAAAAATCAAAAACACTGAGCAGGAGTTAAAAAGTTAAAAGCCATCTAAACAAAACGCTCGCTGCTCGCGTTTGTGTTGACCAGCTAGAGCAGTTAATTAGAATGTGCCGAAGAGGCTGCCCAGTGCCATCGTCGGGTCTGAGCTGATGGCCACAAGTGCTGAGGTAGGTGCCGAGTTGCTGAGTGCGAAGTGCGCTAGACAAACAATTCCCGGCTAAAGGCGGCTTGATTGAGTGCCTCCGACTCTGGCTTTGGCTCAGTGGTTCGGGTTCGGTAACGTTTTCGGTTTTGGCCTCAGTTCGCAGCCGATCTCTAGCTCTGCATATGAGAAGACCAAAGTCAAGTATAAAAATCAAATCAAGTCATTGGCAGGCAACAGCCAGCAGCCAGCAGCAGCTAAGTCCACAGATTCAACTCCAACTCGGATGCGACTCCCAGACAATGGGACGTTGGCTTTGCGCACAGCTCATGCTGTGTGTGCCGAGCCTTGGCAATATTTACCAAATGTCAATGCAAAAAACGAAAAGAAAAAGTATAAGCTGCAATGCTGAAGAGCTCTGCGGTAATATAAAAATTCAAATTTCAACAAAAGAACGGAACGAATACCAAATACTCTAGAAGGGCACTTTTGTTGTTTTTACATTTAAAAAAAAAGGGAACTAATTATTTTAATTTGATTTTTAAAATTTCTAGAAAAATGTATTCGTTTACATCATTAAATTAAATTTAATTCTTTAATTAAATAATTAATAATTGATTACAGTAATTTTCGTGCTTGAAATAGTTAAAAGAAGTAAAATTTTTGTTGAATTAATTAATGTATTTAATTTGAGAAATTCAAGGATTGTGGTTCTTAAAGTCCTTTTTCGGGTAAGGGTATTTCGCAAAGAGGAGATACAAAAAAAATATATCACTTAACACAGGCGCAAACGATCGCGCATGTTTGGTAATGGATCACACGATCTGAGGCTGAGAGATTCGAGCAGTTGAACTGTTGGCTGGCTGCTCGCCTTAGCCTGGCCAAGAAGTGCATGTGGCCCGGTTGGGTCTGGTGCTTGCCAAGTAAATGACATTGACAGTGACACTGCTTCCAAGCGGCTGCCTGGCTGCCTGGCTGCCTGCCTGCTCGCACGGTGCTTGGTGGCAGCCTCAACCCGGTCTGCCGCCCGGTCTTAATACGTGCACTAAGCATATCAGTTAACCATACAATGAACCGTGGATCGTTCGCATAAGTGTTGCGAGCTGCTGAAGAAGCTTTAAGTGTCAGAGCCGCTGATTGCTGGGCCATGGCGTTTTTCACTGCCGGAGTGGGGGTAAGGGGACGAGGTATCCGAATGACGCTCAATGCTCAACCCTTTGCCACCTGCGACAGCAGCTGCTGAAACCCTCCCCCCACCGCTTTAACTATGGACTACCCCCACCCCTTGCCCACATTTACACTAATTTAATGAGCTAAAACAGAAATTTTTCGAGCGATCGACTCCTGCTGCGGTGCTCGTTAGTTGTCTCCGTGTTGGGTTACAAACGAAGAACACGCGGCTATTTTCCCGTAAACTCAAAACAATTTTTGAGTTCTTTACGAGCTATCAAAATCTCTTGTGGACCACAGGCTCTCAAATCTAATTTCGTTTCCAAACTAAACTAAGGGTAACAAGATAAGCCAAACACTAAAAAAAAAAAACAAAAAACAAGAACAAAAAAATACACAAGCAAATGGCCAGATCTACAATACGATTACGATAAGCATCTCGCAGCTCTCGAGTCTTGTGTGGACTCGTTAGGAACCTGAAAAGATCGTTCGAAAGGTGCTGGAAGCACAAATTAATATTTGTGGTGCAGCAGCCGTGTGCGGTCTGTGGTTCAACTCTGGTCCTATTGCGTTCCAGGGGGGCCCTCCGAGCAAGAAGAAGACAAAAGGACATCATCAGCCAGAACAATGGGCAAATTTGTCGTAAAGAGAAGGCTGAACGCAGAGAAAGGTGTTTGCTGCAAAAAGCCAAATGAAGGATTTACTCGCAGCCCAACCAAAAAGATACAGATACAACCACATTCACAGATACAGATACAGATACTTTTGATTGCTGCTAATGCGCCCGGGTTGGCATGCGTAAGCCTGACTTGAGCTTGACCCGCAAGTTCACTGGACACGCACTGAAGCCAAGCCAGAAATGATCAAGACACAAGACCGAGGGCAGAAGATTGAGGAGCAGGATGAGCATCGGGGTTGAGACCGAGGCTGAAATCTGTTGGCCCGTTGAGCATTGTACCTTAATCGCTGCATTTTAATCGACACGCAAAGTTCGTTTAAGTTAAATAAACGTTTAAACGAGAACACAGCGAATGAAGCAACAAGCAACAAGCGAATGGCATGCGCTGCACGCAGCTCCAAAAAGGGCTCAGGCACTGGAAAACTTGGTAACTGCCCAAGTGGGAACTGCCAACTGCCAACTGCGAACTGCGAACTGCGAACTGGGAACTGCGAACTGTTACTGCCAGCTGGTGTGGCAGGGCAAGGGGAGATTTTGTGTCTGCACTCTGTGGTCGATTCTGGAGTGCGTGTGCATGGCTGGGTGTGTACGAAATGTTTAAATTAAGCTGGATATCAAGTGCACCAGATCACTAATTACCAGCGCCAGCCAAAGCTACAAAACGCCAACAAAACGAAAACAACCAAACAAAAATAATAAAAGCCTCCTCCTCTACTTGAGCATCGTGTGAGCCAAGCGCCGTTCCATCGCTTAAAATGTAAACTTCAGGTTTGTTTGTGGGCATCCAAAATCAATAAAGATCGTACTCAGATTGTGTGGCAGTGTTTGCCTAACTTTCGGCGTCCCTTAAATGGGTTAATGTCGTTCTCTCGCCTCTCTTTATCCGCCTTGCTGCTGCGGCTGCGGCTGCGGCTGCGGCGCTGTGAAACAATGAAGCTGTCCGTTACTTGATAGCCTTTTATGGCATTCAAATGCAGTAACTCAAATTGATGTGTGTTTTTTGAAATCATTTAGCCAGCGATATCCAAATGTTATAGATAGCTTACAGCTTGAAGTCTTTCTTTCAGATGTGCTCCACAAGATTTAAGTCGAATGATAGCTTATTTATACAGTATTAAGATTTTTAAAATAAATCAATTTTTATTCTAATTTTTCTTTAACTAACATAGTTAAAAGTAATTGTTATGATTATATGCTTTAAAAATATTATTTATTTATCATTTTCACTTGAATGATCATTTAATAGGAATTTTATATTATATTCAATTTATATATCTTTTTCAGATTTTTTTTTATAAAACTCCCATTATATATACATTATTTCCTGTATTGTCCAACTGACATTTGCTTGGCATTAACTTAAAGTTTATCTAAATAATGCGATCTTGACTCTTCAGCAGACACACATGCACATTAAAGCAATTCTCTGGCAGCTGTCTACAAAAAGATATGACATACCATCATCATATATACTTAGTTTGTTTTGACTTTTTGTCAGTCAGCGTAACACGCCCCAAACATGGCATACAACAGGCTGTAGAAGCTGTAGAAACTATGGTTAGCTTTTGGCTGCTATAGGAAGCTATGGACAGTAATTAAGGCCGCTACCGGACACAGAAACCAACTGAAAAATTGCTGAGTAGCCCATAGCAAAGTATAAATATATATATACATATGTGTGTGTGTGTTGGCCAGGTTTTGCATAATTTCTCATTAAAACATGTTTCCATTATCATGTGTCAATAGTTTTTCGTTCGCTGTCAGTTTCAAATGCAAATTCTTAACGGCAATTGATTAGATGATGCATTAAAAGAGCTGCGCGACAAGTAATTAAATATATAATTTAATAAGCATGTTCCTGGCTATCCGGAATATCTTATAGCCACTGTAGCATTACGACTAGATAAAACGCCAGATGTTGTGCACTATTTTTAAAGATGTGCTCATAACTTGCATACAACAATCAAACATACATCTATGCAAGCCAATATCTCTGAGTCGTAACTCTATTAATAATGCATCTTTCATGGTGCATACATAATAAAGCATTTTAAAGCGTTTAAATGCCTCTCAACGCTCGAAAGGTTGGAGTTGAAGCCCAACGTTGGAGTCTGGCGCCAATGGGCCACGTAATATGATCGGACCCGCGTGTTTTCTCTCTGTCTCCGCCGTATCGTTCAATGCATTTTGGCGCCTGCATTTTGACAGTCAATAAAATTTTGAAATGTTATACTTTTCATTTTATTTTCTATGTCGCATCGATTTTATTTATTTGGCCCTCTTGTTGGCTTTTGTTCTCTAAATGGCTTTTTGATTGGAGAGATTGGAGTAACGATACGAATGAACCACTTTTTCAGTTTGACAGCTAAAAAAATTTTTTAAAAACAAAAGACTTAGGCAACGAACTTGGCTAGCTTCATTTTGTACATTTCAAGTTGGAAGTTGATAAATATGTTTATTTGTAACAAAAACTATTATTTATTTTAAGACAGGTGAAAAAATTAGTTTTATGAGAAATAATTGAGTTGAAATTAAATTCGCAACTCGCTCATTTAATTGATTTTCCAATGTTATAATAGCTTTTCAGCGATACATTTTTTAAAATTTCATAATATTTTTTACATAATGTTTCTTAGTAGGGTCTGCTAGGGTATTAAAGCTTTGTCAGTTTGTAATTTTGGATGGTTTTGTGTTACTATTGGCTGTTTAATAAACTATAAAAATAAATTTAGAGACAATGACGACAAAACACACATTGGAATGTGATCGAGCGGCAGTTAAGAAAAAAACGCACAATGGCGTGCGCTGGCTTTAAGAGCCCCCCTCTCCGCCTCACCTTGCCCCTTCAGCTGCACCAGCAACTTCTCGGGCAGCTTATCATGCATATTGATGACATGCGTTGCTCTCTCGGGTTCAGTTCATTGTTTATTGTCGTCCGTTAAGGCGTCAACTTTTCTGACATAGCCACATTTTACAATGCTCGTAAACGATTTTTGCAGTCAGTTGAATCGTTCGATCAGACGGCCGATCGTCCGATTGTCCGATCCTGCATAGTTTTCGTACCATTCATCATTGGCGGCTCTGTGGTCTGGACTGGTCTCGTCTGGGGCAGCCCATAAACAAAGTTCGGGGGCGACTGTTCGACTGTCCGACGACTGCCTAATTAAGTGATTAAAATTCAGACCAACGCCGCTGCGTATGACTTTTGTATGTGTTAATATAAAGTTTATTATTTGAAGCAGCACGTGGTCGACTGGCAGTCAGTCAGACAGGCGATAGGCCTTTTTTTCGGGCTCTACACAAACATCAAGTTGCCCATTTAAGTATGGCTACTGTGTACATACACTCAGAGAAATAATCGAGATATCAATGGATAATTTCTTAACATTCTTAATTCGTTCAGTCTAAATATTGTTAAATCAAGATGTAGTTTTCTATATGTTTATTGACTCCTCTCGTGACTCCATTCAGAATTAAGTATAAATATTCTTTCAAGTGTGCCCACATTGCTGAACACAGCATATCAAATAGTGGGGCCCTACGACAAATATCTGTGCGTAACATTTGTGGCATTTTTAATTTACAGCAATCATTGCATTAGACGGCAGACCGGCACTTAAGCATTACTATATCGGTTTTATTATCGCCCATCGACGATCGACTTGCAACAAATGTTTCAGTCGCTACGTTGATGAATTTATGCCAACCCATTTGGCGTTGACAACGCCAGCCCAGGCCACGCCCCATTTGTCGCCCGTGTCTCCGATACAAACGCCGCGATTGAGTACAAAGTAAACTCGCCGCGTGGCAATCAATTCTGGAATGGTATTGATCGTATCGTAGAATCGTAGAATATGGGAGCTACAAGGCCCGAAACAATTTTTTGACTGCAAATTCTTTTTGTCCAAACAAAACTATATTAAGTGCCAAAATTTTTCAGTAACTTTTTTCGAATCTAAATTAGAATAAAAGTATTGTTACCCTAAAATGAATATCTTTATTTACCTAAAGGCTATTCAGAAAAAGACAAGTTAATATTTTTATCAGTTACTTATGATTTTCTTCGATCTGTGGTTAGGTTTTCTACATATATTCGACAAGTTTCTTCAGAAGTTCAGTCAAGTAGACAAAAACCATAAATTAAAAAATGTTTGAACATTTTTCTCTTTTTTTTTGGACAGGAGTCCAAAACCAAATGAATGACCAAGCCAAAAATAAAATCAAATTTGCATTATTTTCATAATTGTTTATTTTTTTTGCATAATATTTAAAAGCCAAACTTTAGGACAACTACTAAAAACTAGAATAGAATACTTATTAATAATAAAATCAAACTAAGACTAAACAAAATTATGTACAATACATGAAGGGGCTCTTTTTGGTGGGTTGGGTTTGCCATTGTTTTTGTTATACATTTTTTTTTTGTGTGTTTTGAAGGAAGGGACTGGACATTGTTTCTATAAAATACAATTCGCATGATAAATTTAACATTAAAAACATATTTACAATTAGCGACTAATAAACAAAAACTTTAAAACATTTTTTCATTTTCTTGTGTAAAAATAATTTTTGGATTTGAGCTCAATAGTGTTCATGTTCATGTGTGTGTGTGCTTGTGTTTGTGTGTGAGTGTGTGTGTATGCTGCAGATAGCTGTCTCTTTCCAACTCTTTAAGCGCAGGCGCAGCACTCAAACCTGTCCATAAAAATTTCAATTTCGACGGCGCAAATCGAATTTAAACCGTACACGAAAATAAAAAATAGCAAAAAAAATCAAAAACGAACAACACTAAACAGAGAAAAAAATAACAACAACAACGACGAGGCAAATGAGTCGATTGCCTCTTGGCTCCACCCACAAGCACACTAGACGCACACAAAGATGCCGCGCATGGCGCTGGCCGCATTGTGGGTCACAGTGAAGCCACCAAACGGCGGCGACTCACCGCCAATGGCGTTGAGCTTCTGCCGCTTGACGGCAACAGAGGCTGCCTCTGTGGAGGATGTGGAGCTGATGTTGCTGCTGCTGTTGCTGTTGCTGTTGCTGCTGCAGCTGTTGCTTGTAGTTGTGGCGGTGCATTCGGCCTCCAGCTGATAAAATTTGCGTCGCGGCGCCACCTCGTGCTCATCCTGCAGGCTGCACACGTCGCTGTCATTGAAGCTGTGCACCGAGCTGCGGGAAGTTTTCATGCTCAGGTCCATGGGCCCGTCTTGGGCAGCAGACGCCGCTGTTGCCGCTGCGTTCGCTGCGGTTTCGGCGCCAATCGAGCACACGGAGACAGGTGAAAGTGATTGCATTTTGGCCGTAAAGCTCAACGGGCTGCTGCTCTGCGATTTGCTGGGTGTGGGCGAGGCGGAGTTCGAATGCGAGTTGGCGGCGACTGTCGGCTGCTGCGTCGGTGTGGCCCGTATGGCAACTGGTGTGTGAATGGTGTGCACGGTGTGTGGACTCAGGCTGTGACTGTGACTGTGACTGTGACTATGCTGCGACTGCACATCATCGTCCGCGTTCAGACAGACATCGATGGGCGATGCCGCTGGCTGCGGCTGCTGTTGGCGCGCACCAGTTGGCGGCGTGTAGCGATTCTGGGACTCGGCCGAGGCGGCGGAGTCGACGCTCTGGCGATGCTTGTACATCTCCTGGCGGTAGGCGGCGTCGGCAGCGGCCGCGGCAGCAGCGCTGGCGTGATAGCCCGGGAAGAGCAAGTGCGGCGGCAGCTGGAACGCCGACTGTGGTGTGGCCATCATGCTGAAGAAGGGCAGCGCGGCGGCAGCGGCGGCCGCATCCGCCGGATGGCGGGCACCGAAGTGCTCCGGCAAATGGTAGCCGGGATAGCCGAGCAGGGGCGGCAGATGTGGATGACGCTGTTGCTGCTGCTGCTGCTGCTGCTGTTGCTGTTGATGCTGCTGCTGCTGTTGCTGCAGATGGGCGGCAAGGTCACCGAATCCGGGCGAGCTCATTGGCGAGCCGGTGGCATGACCCGGCGCCTTGCCAGCCGCCGCCGCCGCAGCCTGTTCGTGCTCCTGCAGCAGACAGTGGATCTTAAACCAGTTGGAGCGGCGTCCGTACCGCGAGCCCCCCTTCGACATGCCCACATTGTAGCACTTCCGCAAACGGCACGCCTTGCATGTGGTGCGATTCTTCTTGTCAATGATGCACTTGCCATCGTTCTTGCACTCGCTAATGGTGCTAATATTGTTGTACGAGCGACCAAAAAACGACTGTAAAGGAGACAAAAAGAGAAAGAAGAAAACGATGTTAGCTGATGTGCCACAAAACTAAACAGACCCGAGTGGGTTGTGGTGGGTGTTCGTGGAGACACAACTTACCTTGCAGCCCTCGCATGTGAAGGCGCCGAAATGAAAGCCTGCCGCTGGCTCACCGCACACTTTGCACGTCTGATTCATCTGTAAAGCAAACGAGAAAAGCAAACATAAAATTTAGCACAAGTTTAATCCAGTGTTCAAAAAAGATCTGCCCGAAGAGATCAAGAATGAAATGTTTTTAACCAATTCACAAAATTTATGTACACTTTTCATTATAATTTTTTTGGGGTTTTTTTTCATTCTTGATTTTTGCACTCTTTTCTCAGTGTGTTTAATAATCCATTTAATGAGTGTTTTGATGTCAAAAAACTAACCAAGTTGAACACCATTTTGGCAGCTCGCCAACTTCAATCAATTAATATATATGTAAATGTTATTTTGTTTTTCGAATATATTTTCAATATCTTCCGTCACTTCTCGAATCGTTTTCCGCGTTCTGTTCGTTTGCTGCGCTGCTGTGCGACTGATGCTCGAGCTACTCCTGGCACAAGAATTTATAGGAAACGTTTGGAAAAAATCGGAAAACAGCGAAAACAGTGAAAACTGTTTTTTTATGATCGACTACAGGCAAAAAACTTAAGCTGCCGGGGATTATGCAACCCTATGCGTTGTCTCAATTTGCGCAGGTAGAAAATATGCAGTTGATTTTTTTGTTTTATTTTTTTTACATGAAGTCATTACGCCTAAAAAATTATATAGAGCCCTAGACCTTGACGTTGTGTCATAAAAATATGTTGGCAATTTTTTTTGTGCCCAAATAAAAAAGAAAAGATGTTCGCCTGGACTGAACTCGGTGTGGGTGTCTGTGATTTTTTCTTTTCGCTTGAAACAGTAAAAAATCAAAGTAGTGCAAACAGGGCTCATAAAATATGCCGTCGGCTGCGACCCGGCCGAAAAAAAATTATATATAATGTGAATTGACTTTGAGTGTGGGCGCGTTTTTCCTCACTGATCTTGCGAACTTACCTTGGGTTCTGTTTGGGTTTTTGCGTATAGAACTCGTGTTTTATAGCTGATGACTTTTTAATTGCACGTGGCAGTTTCTTTAGTTATAGTTTTATGTTTCACAACACTTTTTCAACACTGTGCGATCGTAATGGATCAGTCTCTGTCTGTGTTTTTTTGTATTCTTTAAATATTCTTGGTACGTATTACACTCGATGCGAAGAACTTGAAATTGAAATACGGCTTAAGACACGCAACGCGCTCTGTACTCACGATGTGTAACTCACACCTGGGCTACTAGCTGACGACTGATTTCTTGCTCAAACTCGTCGCTGGCAAGAAGCATTTCTGTGTGTCGCTCGGTTGGCTAACTCCCAGTGTCTATATACTGCAACAACAGCAGCTAGCACACACACACACACACACACACACATACACAAACTCAGCAACCACCAGTAACGAGTTTTGTTACTCTCTGATAAATCACAGCTCAGTCTCCGCATCAAAGTCGATCGTACTCATGTATTTACTACAACCACCAACAGCAACAACAACAACAGAGCAACAACAACAGTTACAGAGCGCAAGTCACTCGCACTCAATTGTGCAGCGCTCTCACGGCTTTTGTTTACCTGAGTCGCAGTCACTGACTGAGTCGCTGTTAATGCGCTGTTAGCCGAGCTGTTAGTATTGAATGAATGAGCCAGCTCGCGCTCTTGCTCTCTCTGTGTCTTTCTCTCTTCTTCTGACACTCTCTTTTTGGGGCTCAGATTATTGTGCTCGATTTGCATTGCTCTGATATTATTCGTTATTCGGTTATTTATTAAAACTCGCACGTTAAGGGCAGCTGAGCTTTCTCGCACACTCACACACACACACACACACAGCCATTGACTTCATTTTTAACAGTTGCTCATTTTATTTATAATGGGCGGAGCCTTTTACTGTTGAAGTTGCGAGTTTACAAATATATATTTTTGTGTCTATATACGTGGGCGAACCGTTAAAAGAATTTGACACAAAGTAAATTAATTGTTTTTAAACTTCGCTTATACCTATACATAATTAATAAAAATCTTAATTTAGCATAACATCATTGTTAGTTAAAATCTATTTTAACTTGTTTAAATTTATGAATTTAATTGACTATTTAAGTAGATGCCTTATTAAGCAAATGCACAAAACCCGATTTTTATTTTGTTTAATAGCTCATTAATTTTATATTTTTATATTTATTATATTATTCTTATTCAATAAGTTGCGTAGCCAACTGAACTACTAAAATTACCCTTTCATTATTATCAATTGACTTTGGTCCGCAGTTTTATTACAGCTAGAGAAACAATCCTTTTGAAACCAGCCCTTTACCCCTAACAAAGGAAGAGTTAACTCTTTTTATGCGCCTTCATTATGTTTGCTTAGAACTACCAAACTACCTGACAAGGACATGCACATCAACCCTTTTATGAATACTCATTGTCTATATTAAAGAACACAATGAAAAGTGTGAAACCAAACGAAATTTATTTTGTAAGGAGGCAGCTAGTATGTAAGCCTTTAAAGGTTAGCTAATGTACTAAGATGCAAAAAAACATCAATATCGATAAAGCATTTTAAATTAAAAAGCTCTGTATTTTCTCGGAACTATTTTTTGGTAGTTCCCTGGCAAATATTCTGTGTTTAATCCTGAAATATGATTATCGCAGCAGCAACCTAACCTCACCATATAAAAAAAAAACAAAATTGCATCAACCTAGCAGAATTGCATGTTCCACGTAAATCCATGAATAAAGAAACAAAGGCTTGCAAAAAGTCAAGAAATATAGAACCCGGGACCGGACTTCAGCTAAGATGTCCATAGCGGCCTTCCAACAATTTTTTCTAATCGATTCAATTTAACTGCTTTGCCCGTTCGCGTTTTTTTCGTTTTTTTTTTTCCGCTCACATATAGCAGTAATAAAAAATTTAAAAAAAGAACGCGCACGAAAATATTTCGAAAAATTTCGCGAATTTCCGCAGTTTGTTGGGAACAAAGCAAATGGGTAATTTTCCCGCGTAATTAGTTAGCCCGAAAGGAAAGCACGACAAAAAACTGCAAAAATAAGGACAAGCGGTGCGGCACTGTGACTTTTAATCCGGTTTAATCCCCCGGCTTAAGTTTTTTGCATGCGGCACTAGAAACAACAACAAAAAACAAATGCGTCGAGTTCTCGAACTCGCGACGACGAGTTGAACGCGCGGCGCGTCGACGGGCAGGCTCATCATAATTATGATCCTAGGATAATCTGCAGCTTAGGTATGCTGATCCCGCGATTAGGTAACAAAATCGCGTGCTTAGGTAGCCGCAAGAATTGGCCTAAAAAAACAATAAAGAAACTGTTAGCCAGCCAGCCAGCCAGCAACGAGTCATAAAGTCAGCGGAACCATAAAAAGTCGAGCAGGCCGAGTAACCCGAGCCGCAGATCACACTTTCCGCTTAAGTGGAAAAGGGATGACTGACTCCTTGCTTGGAGAGACGAGGCATATGGCTCGTACTTTTTTTGCAGCAGCAGCAGCAGCTCGAAATTACCGTTAACCGTACTGGTAGCATCCATAAAAAAGTCAATTTCCCTAGAGAGTTGCGTAAAAAATGCGTGCAGAATTCCACAGAATTAACCCAAGGACACTCATATACGAGATCTTTCCGTTTTACAAATAAAAAATAAGAAAAAAAAAACAATTTCTATAGAGTTGTGTGCTAAAAAACATTCGCGGTAAAAAATGTGTTGACTTTTTGACTTTACGGTTAAAAAAGTCAACTTTTTAATTGGCCATAAAAAATGTAAAAAAGCAAAAAACAGCGAGTCGGAAACGTCAGGCGGCTACTTAATACGACTATTGGCTCGCATTAGGCCTCAAGTTGTAGCTGGGCTGTTACCTGCCCCGTTTGAGCCATACAAAAGTCAAAAAGTCAACCTGTTCGCATTTACATAGTTTGATTGCATCATTTGGCCAAATGGCCATATAACAACAGCCACATATCAATCAACACACTTTGTATCTGTATCTACAGCTGTAGTTGTATCTGTATCTGTATCTGTTCGTCGTCTGTAGCTGTAGCTCGTGTTGAGCTCGTGTGGCTCTTGCTGCGATTTGCATATTTTTGATTTAACAGCTCGCTAGATGATTGCTCAGTTACTTTAGATTTGCAATACCCTTGATTAACGGGTATTATGAATATGCCACAAAATATGTATTGCATTGAAGGTCAGTCAAAATAGATATAAATTCAAGTAAAAGCTTTAGCTACAATATTCCTAAATAAAAATTCATTATTAGAAATTCTTGCCTTAAGTACAACATTTTTATATTTGAAATCAATGAAGACTTACTTAACTAATATTTTAAAATATAAAATTGTTCTTGAAATACAAATTTTTGCCCTCAAGTTTAGATACAAATGCTTGTAGGAGCAAGAAAACAAGTACATCTGCTAGGGTATTCAAAGTTCGGCAACACGTTAAAAGCTGATATCCCTTGTTTCATTTCTCGTTTGCCGTTTTGTTTGCCTTATGTTTTGTCATCTTTGTTATTATAATTATGTGTGAATAATTTGCATTTGGGCTGCGCTAACATTCAATTGATGTACCATTTTGGTCCACAAAGATAAGACTTGACGCTTTTTAAACAATTTTTCAATATTTCATTTTTACACAAAACGTATTGTGACTGATTATTTGTTGTTGTTGATGTTGTTGTTGTTGGCCAGCTTGTCGGCAGCTGTAGCTTGGCCATTAGTGAATAAATGGCTAAAATGCTTAGATTTGGCTGTAATACATCGCTCAAAGCCATGTATCATCAGGCTAGTTTTTTGTTAGCTAACCGAACAATGGTAATTTATTCATTAATTGCAATGACTTTTCAAGTTTTTATTGTAAATCGTCTTTACTTACAGCAGCTTGTGAATTTAGGTGGTAAATATGTTGTCAGTTATATAAGGGCAGCTAAAAGTCTTGATTCCTTTAAATACAGAAATATTGAAATTTTTGTAGAAGCATATAAAATGTGTTTATACCCCGGAATCATAAAATCAATTAAACGATGCTATAAACTCGTGCATATCATTGACTGCATGACCCAGAGTTGGCAAAGTTATAATATATATTTTTATAGTGAAGATCTTGTTTATTTTAACTAACTTTAGCTTGCCTTCATCTAAACTGATATTCATAAATATTATATATGCTTATTTCTATAGCTCATCATCTACTTCTGTATGGCCGAAACAAGTGCCAAAATTTGTTGCAAAAATTGGCCGCGTAAAGAAAAGTCAATAAAACTTGTTTAGCCGATTTCTCAAGATATCAGTATTTGATAAGTTGTTAGTTTGGTTTCAGCTGACAAATGTTCCATGTTTAATTGTGTTGGGTAATGTGTTCATTACGTTTATCGCGTATATAGAATAAACTGGTTCCAAGACTTTGCTTTCGCATTGATATATGGCTTTCGTTTATTAGTGCTCCATAGAAATATTGTTGAAGGCACGTAGCATCTTAACATTATATCATCGTACTGTCATATAGTTGGTATTGTATTAGAATTATGAAATTATGCAAATTCAAATTATGATTATTGATCGCAGATAACACCCTACAATAAAACAGAAATCTATTTGTCTAACCGAAGGGGTTGATCGAAGCACGTAATATTTTTGGCAAACATTGATAGGAAAAATTATAATCAGGCATGACTGCATAAATAATAATTACGATACAATTATGACATTTGGTTTGTCAGGAAATATGTTTTCGTTCAAGGAATTTGCATAAATTTACCTTTAGCCCTTTGCTCGTTCAAGCAAATCCGAAAACTAGATGGAGTTTCCACTGATTTAGTACCCAGGACCGCCAAAGACCAGATCGCAAACTTCCCACGGATCAGATCATGCAGAAACTAACGATATGTTAATATACCATCATGTACGATCAGTACCCACATGTTGAAGATTACTTTTGACTGGGCAAAACCAACTAGCGGAAGTCGAAGCTGCGGTTTGCGATCTCTCGTTCTGCAAATTTTCCAAAAACACACTCGCGGTTTTTCACACACTTTCTCCCGCTCTCTGTGTCGCACTGATCTCAATTAAATCCGAAGAAACGACTCGGTCTTTGGGACTTGTTTGATTAGATCCTGGCTTTGGAATTTTGAAAATTGCACAAGTTGTGCCGACACACCACACACAGTTACAGTTCGACTGCCTGGGCAAAACATGAGCTGCTGATCCTCATCTAATGCTCGTTAATCTATTTAAGCCGCACGCAAGTTAAGCTAACGGGAAATAACGTAGTCAATGAACAGATCGCGGGAAAGTCCCACACACATTGCGGTATGTTGAGACCTAGGCAAATATCGTATGAAACATCGTAATAAATAGGAAGCGTTAAGAACTCAATAAACTATGATTAATAAAACCACATACGATATCATCAAAGCAAAGTCCTTAGCACCTAAACATTTATGAATATTACAAATAAGAACGTCAATCTATAATTCTGAAGTTAATCACGAATCCAGTGCCGCTTTTCACTCAATGATCGTAAGAACTCATTTTATATATAGATAGGAATAGGATAAGACATCACGACTTGGACATTGTTGTAATTATATAATATATAGCTATTGATCGTGTTTAATTATAAGTATATAGACTATATTTTGTAACGATATAATAGTTTATAAATAAGCAAAGTATATATTCTATAATATATCACGATATTAACGATATCCGGGTTAAAATCGATTATGAGAATAGAGATTTTGGTATTTCCTTAATAAATTAATCAATGCAAACAGGTGTAAAACAATTATGATCAATTTAGTTGTGTAGGTGGGCCACACACACACACACACGCACACACACACACTTTGAATTCATCGAATCGATAATAAATTATGATGCATATATGAATTCACTTATCAAATTTTATGATCTTCTATGCCCACTTTTGATTTGCAGTGCTTGCAACACGCACACACACACCTATATATATGTATATATAGCGCTATTAAATCTGACCGGATGCATGCCCGCCGCCCACCCAACCGATCTTAGAGCAGTGCCCAGTAGAAGCCCATTGAGGTCTGTTCTGTGCCAACAAGTGCATAACGCCAGTTGCCACAAAATTACTCAGTTATGCAAAGCGCATTTGTGCAACGAAACAACAACGTTCGACGACAAAGCCCAAAGACCAAAGAGCCATCAACTCTTGACGATCGTCGACGGTACGCCTTGGCATTCAGAACGCGCTGCGTTTCCTGCCCCCAGTTCGGGTCAAAAAACTCGCCCACGCTGCAGCTGCACTTATCGATAGAGCAGGGGAGAGAGGGGGGCTGTCTGATATTCGGCTAAGGGGTAAGCGTGTAACTGTTTTAATGCTTAATTAATTGATTGCCCTTTGGGTGAATTTCGAATGCAGCCCCAGCCGAGGGTCTCGCAATCGGGCACAAGCAAAAGCCATAAAGACGTCTGGCTGGCGCCGCTTGTTAGGATTTAGGGGTTTACCAATGCAATGGTCACAATTTCGGAATTGTTGAACTGTTGGCATTAGCATGCCAAGCGCTTTTGTTCTAGCTGCAGCGCCATTCATGACTTTACTGTACTGTTCCATTTCCAATTAGTTGCACGTTCGTTCGTTATGCTAATTGTACCCGTGGTCCCCTTAAGGAGGAAGAGGGGGCGCGGGCGGTTAAGTGAGCATAGATTTTTACCATATCATGTCCTGGTGCTCTCTTCCGCCAGCTTTTGGTGCGGCATTCGCAGCGGCTCTTTGACGAAACTCACATGTCATTTGAGTTAATGTTCACACGGGACAATTTATATGCTAATTTGCAGTGGGCATCAAAGGCCGCCGGTTGACAGACGTCCCACTGATGAAGGTGTTAGAAAAGTAATTACCATGCATTTAAATGCTCAATTAGTGCGAAGACAACCAACTAACCAACCAACAAACTCGCTCTCCAACTCCCAACTCCATCTGCCAAAGACCCGTCCGTGTCTTAACTGGCCCCCACACTCTTGTCGGGCGCTTCTTGTGATAAACGTTTCTTGTCTTGATTGGTGGAACCGCGCGCATGTCACAAACGGACGCAACGAACTTCAAACGAACCCACTTGCACTTGCAACACTTGCAACACACCCACAAGATCCTACCAAAGAGTTACAAGTTTCAATTGCAAAACATTGTAACCAAAAACATATATTTGAAATTTAAAATTTCGCATTGAGAATTTTTCAAAACCCGATATGCAAAACTTCTTACACTATATAGATCATATATTTTTTTCATTATTTAAATTATTTCTGCGATGACTAATAAATTAGTATTTGTATAATTTTTATTTATTTATTTTTTCCTTTCCAGCCGGAATTTGTTTACCTTATTGCTTATCTTAATTATTAAATGAATTCTTTATTCATCTTCATTTCATTTATGAAGTTTTTTGTTGAAGTGCGTCCACTTTTCAGCTTTCCCTTGTTGTTAAAAATCTGCACTCTATTACTCAGATATCATTGCATTTTCTTGGTTTGGAGTCTCATTTTTAGCACCTTATCTAAATACTCTGAAGCATCAGGCGGCCTAGTGGCTAGCACTTTGTGTGCTCAACTTTCCCTTGGCTCCTTTTTGGGTCGCTAATCTATAAATATACTAAGTGATCTGGTGAAGTGCCCCTCTCTCGGTGACTGGTGTGCGGTGCCTGCGACTTTGTCACACGCTTTCCCAGGCTGGACAGATGGCCCCGAAACAGGTCCCCGCTAGGCCTTAAACTCCTAAATTATAATAAACGTGTAATCGTAATGTGTGCTTATGAACATAATCTTCGGGTGATTTGGCATGAATTAGCGATGCTAAATGTCAGAAAAACCGAATGATATCAGTGCAGTTCAAAGACACGGCACAACGCGGACTGATCTCTCATCGGTGGTCGCTCCCCAACCGGTCCCCCAGAATCATAAAAATCGGAATCCGCAATTCCAATCCAACTGAACGATTGATTCAAATGTGCATGCGAACGCATTTCGCAATGCCAAACACATAAACTCCACAGTGTACACAACATTTGACTCTGGGAATGGGAATGGATATTACCAATGGCAATGGGGGATTAGGAATGGGAATGGATGCACAGTTATGGCCGACTCTCAGCACAGCCTGAGTGGCCTGCACTTGTTCTGGCAGCCGACGCCGCAGTCTTAAAATTTGCATTTTGTACAGCGCTTGATAAACTGTATGATCTTTTTTTTTACCACCTCTTCCCGCTGTACCGCTCCGTATCATTATATGATCGCGACGACATTTACGACACACTTTGTGGCTATTTATGCGGTGCATTCAGACGGTGAACGTCTTCAACCTGGGTGGTATATCGAGCACCTTAAACTCTGGCTGAGAGAGACTCCGAGACTCATTAGCTCTACGGCTGGAGACTCTGCGTGGCCGGGGCAATAAATATTTTGATTTGTGGCGCTGCAGTTTTCAACTGGAGTACTCGCAGCGGTTTCCATTTGACGATTTAATAGGCCATCAAAACGGTTGTTGGCCAAGGGAGCCGGGAGTATTGCATCCAGTTGAACTCCAATTGAACTTTGACTACAGCTGCTCAAGTGTTTAATGGTCAGCCAGGCGAAATGAACCAAAATGCAAATCTTGTGAAAGCGATCACAGCAAATTGAAAATCATATTTGTCTTGCCCTCCCCGGCTTTCCCATAAAACGCTTAGCACTCGGCTCCCTCTAACGGCATCACAATCAAAATGTGGAACAAGTTCAATCGCAACGCCCTTAGGGCGTTTAAACCGAACCAAAGCCAAGCGAAGCCAAGCCAAGGCTGACTATCATCAACAAAAAAACAAGGCAGCATCGATCTGGCAAACTGGCAACTGGCAACTGGCAACTGGCGATCGCAACCGCACCCGCACCACAATCCAGCACCACTCGTGATCATTGTTTGATGCTTCCATGCTGTGTGGGTGTGCGATTGTGTGGTTCTGGCAGTGGGAGTCTGAGACGCATTGCCACTTTGAGATTTGGTTAAGATAGATAGTAGGAATATTTGCGAAAATATAGCTTAAATACCCGAATATTTTCAGACTAATTTCTATATGTGGTTCGAACCTGAACTGGACATTTTGTTCCTGCTTCAGATCGGCAATTAATGATCTGGAAACGGCATGTCAAAGCCGTTTATCTGTGAGCTGCTGTCATATGGCATTGCATTGCTCTAATCCGTGACCATTTTGCACTGCGATCGTGCGGTAAAAATTCCAAGGTTTGTCAGCTCGTTGGCCTTTGGTCACCTGAGCTTAATTTGAAGCTGTTGCTCCCCCGGTTGGGTTCGTTTGCGGCATTTGATAGCAACGTTTCGATAAGTTTTTCTCACACACACGAAGCTGTAAAATGGGGGAAAATGGAAAGTCAGGCGATCGCAAAGATCGCGCCGATCAAATATGTTATAGAAAATTGAGCACATACCGCAAACACAATGCCACAGAGATAGAGAAAGAGAGAGAGAGAGAGAGAGAGAGAGAGTGCGAGTGAGACGAAGGCAGATACAAAACATTTGCTCACTTTGATTTGTTTATTTGGCTGCCACACGAATCTCAAGCTCCCTGGCAGAAGTTTGCCACAGCTTCAGCTTCAGCTTGAGCTTCTCCTGGCCGCAAGTTGACCTTTCACTGCACCGCAGCAGCGCCGATTTGCCGGAAGCGCTCACCCAAAATATATCACCAAGCGAATATCTACAAAAATGATGATTGGAGCAGCCGCACAACAATGAGAGGGCACAGCCGAGCACAACAACCTGAAACGAGCTGGACCTCAACGTGAAGCTGAAGCTGGAGCTGGAGCTGGAACTGGCTGTAGCTGTAGAAAAATAGTAAACAATATCTGTAAAAATAAAAACGCCCAACGCCGCTGCAGTTGCCAATGCCAAATGCCCATTGTTGTCTTGCAAATGTAATGCGGCCCCCGGCGATGAGCCAACCAAACCGAGTTCAACTTGGTAGGCAGCCAGACAAAAAGCCAGCCTGCGACTGGCCCCTAACTGGCCAGCCCAATAAAGCAAGCTGAGCAAGCGATGGGTCAACATTGTAAACTAGTTCAAATCGTTTGAAAACATCACTTGGCGTTGGGTTGGGCCCTCCGCGTCTAGGGCAACTGTATTAGGTAGCGTTAAGCAGCAGTTGTCGGTTGCCAATAGCCTCCTTATGCCCATTGCAGATTGGGAAGATCATTCAGAGAAGACTATTTAGTCAACAGACTTTGTGAGGAAGGGTCAAGGGTTGAGTGTAAAGCGAGAAATACTATTGGATTCAGTTACCTTGTTCTAGCTAGACACTTTATATTTGAGTTCACAGTTTAGATTCCTCAATAAAATATCCTGCAACGATAGAGAACAAATATAAAATGTGGTATACTTAAAATAAATAATAAAGAGAACTTGTTTCAAGAGTGAATTACAGATTTTAATAATGTATAATGTTTAATTTATTTAAATAGCTTTTCTATAATGACTTATTAAAATAATCTATAATTAATCCCAAATTAAATAAAAAATATAAATCGTTTCAAGAATGAAGTACAGACTTAAATAACGTATAAAGCTTCATTTAATTAAATAGCTTATTTATAATAACTTTTTAAAATAATATAATTTTAATTACAAATTTAAAAAAAAATAGAAATTGTTTGAAGAGTGAGGTACAGATTTAAATAATGTATAATGTTTAATTTGTTTAAATAGCTTTTTTTTAATAACTTATTAAAATAATATATAATTAATTCCAAATTAAATAAAAAAATAGAAATTGTTTCAATTGTTTGTATAATAACTAATTAAAATAATATATATTTAATTCCACCCATACTTAAATGAATGATGAAAAATTCATAAGTTAAATACTTTTTCAAACTAAATAAATCAAAATGTTGTTTTAACTAATTACTAATATACAAACAGTTTAAATTGTTATTACATTCTTTTCGTATATCAAACACCCTCACAGAAATACAGAAGTATAAATAATTAGATGGGTCCCTGAATAGCTCCATTTATTCAGTTGTCCAGTCTATGAGGCGTGCATATGTTGTTCAGTTGTTATCGCTTAATCGATGCACTGCGATATGATCAAAGGCATTCTTGGAGAATGCTAGACACAAGTGGCTGTCATCATCAATGTGGGCCTAGACCATAAAATGCTATAAATTACTCTATTCGAGCATAAGCCAAAGCTATCGCCATCGAGCAATCAGGAGAAAACAACTGGGGAATACTCGCAGACATGCTCCCATCTAGCTTTTTGAGAAAGGGATCGGGATGCGAGGGGGGTTTGGTGGCCTGGCAAAAACGTGCTGTCCTTACAAATTATGTTTAATTAAAATTTCTGTATTAAATATGACACAATGCTCCGAATTCCGGCGCGAAATGTCTACCCATGGAACCAAGGTCCCAACGTTCCTGCTGTAATTATTATTATGGCACCCGAAAAACCCGCCGAGCCCAACGAACTGTGACTTGGACCCGTCAGATCTCAGGGCTGTCCTCGGACACTGGCCAATGTGCAATGGCAGGCGCATCATTTATGATTTTATTTTATTTATAAAATGCCCATCATTTTGGCTCGTAGGCATCCTAACCAAGCACCATCCGTCGCTGACGATGCGACGTTGTCGATGATGATATTTACAATTTTTTGCGTACATTTGTCGCATAGTTTCGGCCTGGCCTGAAGCCGCTCGTTTGGCCATTCGCGCCCGAATCAACAGCCAACAGTCCAAGAGCAACAATTGTGTCCATATCTGGTGTTATGACAAATGCTGTATGTAATTATTGTATATATTTTGTAGCATTGATCTCACAGAAGGACTCTCCGTCTTAGTCCCTTTATGTCTGCCCGTCTGCCCGTCTGTCTCATGCCTTGGGACAAAAAGATATCAGAAATGTCGCATATTAATAACGCCCCGGATGGGACATTTCGTGTGTTGCGTTTTGTGCCTTAATTAACCCTTTTTAAATTGGGCATAATTAGGGGAGCCAATACACTGACAAAATTTATATATATTCAGATACAAAAACAAAGCGAAAATATTTTTTTTTATTTTATCCAAAAAATTACAACATATTTAAATTATTATTCTTATAGATATTAAAAATACATAAAAATGTAAATCAAATCTGATTAGTTTTAGGAGGGTTAGAAATATTTTTCAAACACTTTTCTACAAAAAATTTTTGATATCTTTACATAACTAAATTATTAATTTTTTAGATATATCTTTTAAAGCTTTAATAATAATTTTATATTTTATTATTAAACTACCTAGAAAGTCTGTTTTTGCTCAGTGTATTTAACAATCGCCATCTCATCATTATATCATTCACATTCGTTAATATTTTTGAAATTTTTTCGCGTAATTTGTTGATATCAATTTACACAGAGCCCAGCGGCTCTGGGATATAATTATATCATTTCGATTGATCATGCGCCGTGTGTCTCATATAGGAGGATACAGGTATTAAGGCATGATTGAAATACCAGACAGAATCCACTTTATGGCACTTCTCTGCACGAATAATGAGAACTTCTGGCAGTGTATATATCGGCGAAATGGGCAACATGGGCTCCAGTTAGATGGCTGCTCCAGCCATCCAGTAGAGCACAGCGGGTGTGCTATATAATTGAAGGATAGCTCTTGAGTTCAGACAGGTGCAGGGAGCACTTCAGACTAAAATTTGTAGGCAGTGTGTGCCACAGTATTGTTGCTGCCACTTGACGATGATGAATGTGTCTTGCGAGCTGCGATCGAGGTTTGGACATAAATGGTTTGATTTGTTGGCAGGTCCTCGCAGCACCCAGCCCGATATTTAAAGCAACTTTCACACTACCAACAACTACAACAAGAACAACAAGAACAGCAGCAACACTCAATTTTATGTTGGGCGACAAGCCCTAAAAGGCCAAAACACGCGCACAGCAGAGCCGTCAAGAGCCGAGCCCAACGGAACTGAACTCAACTCAACTGAACGGAGGCTTAGTATATACTTTAGTATTTATTTGCGCTGCACAAATTTGGACACACACTGCATACCAAAAAATGTGCACGTAAAAGGATACTTTTTTTTCGGTTCAGTCCACGCGTCCCGCTGTCCGCAGTCCTCCTCAGTCCTGGGTAACAACAACCAACGAGAAACTGGGAACCGAACCAAACGCCAATAATTTATAAAGCGGACAATAAAATGTTATCAAAAAATACAACAAGAGGCGCACGGCGGACAGCCTGAACTAAATGCCGCACGCCTGCGCAATGCTCAACAAGTTGTTCATTGAGAGGAATGGGCAGGGGCAGGGCAGCAGAGGGGGGGAGGTTAAGAATCAGCCAGACAAGACTGCCTGGCAGCCCTATGCGAAAGCTTCTCCTGAGCCCGTCGTCTCCAGCGTATGTTGATGATATATGAAATCATATAACAGCAATCGGCAGGCAAACAACACGCACACACACACACTCACACACACACATACAGCTTCAGATGTGTGTAGTTTATTAAATGACAACCACTTGAAGCGCTTTGTGGTGCTTTGGCCCAGAGCCCAATGTTGGCTTCTCGCTTTATTTATGACACTTCAACAAGTTGCTTAGAGAATTTGCCACATTTTATTTATGGGCTCTGCTGAGAATTTCATTAAACGAAATGAGAAATAAGGGCAACATCTCTTATTGTTAGAAATAGAGATATAAAAGTAGTAGAAATTTATAAGACTAGATCTAGTTTTAAGATATTTATCTATTTAATACATTCTGCATTCTATTTTTAAACAATTCCACATAAATCTTTATTTAATTGTTTTTTGTTTATTTTATCAGACTACAAAAAAATATTCACATTATATTTAAATTATTCACATTTAAATTTACTTTAAATCAAATTAAAATTTCTAAAGCAAAATACAAAAGACAAAGTCAACAGTTTCCTTTATTTCAATATATCTTTAAATGCCATCTTTAAACGATCGCCAAATATCGAAATCAATAAAAATAAATCAATTAAAATAATTCAACGGAAATATTCGTATCTATCGCATATATTTATAAAGAAATTGATCATAAAATGTGCACGACACGTTTCGAAATTAAATCATTTTAGTTGAGCATTCATGAGCTAAGGCCTCCAGATATGCGAGAGTAGGCTATAAAACTCTATGGCGATCGCGACATTTAAATGATTTTTATAACACTTGAACGATCGTGTTGTGCGTCTTTTGTTTTTGTTTTCCCCAATTTGTTTATGGCGTGGCAAAATTTTAATGACATTCTCTATTGTTTTTTTTTAAATATGCAAAAGGTTTTAATGGATTTCTATTTTTTTTCTATTTTTATTAAATAATATAAATGAGACCATAAAATTCAAATGACTTGTTGTTGCTGTTGCCCAAAAGCGTGTTAAAAGTGGACTAATGGCCTTTAATTTAAGCAGCAGCCCATCGAACTTTATGTGGCATGTGGAATTTTCATTGGTCAGAAAAACGGCCACAAATGCCCAACACACCCCTCCCCTCCCCACCCTTCCCTTGTTTGGGTAATTGAATAATTGTGCGGCGGCTGCTAAACTTTCTCTATTCAAAATTAAATCACTTTGTGCACTCGAAGCTCCACCTCGGATGCCAGATAAGATCAAGATCGTACGGTAGGCTGCTGGCCCCCTTAGCGGCGCCTTAAACAAACAAACAAACAGCAATTTGCCGTTTGTCGAGTCTACACCCCGACACATTTGCGTGCCAATGGCGTAATTTACCACTTAACATATCAATTGTGCGGCTATTAATCAAACAAGCCGAGTTTCAGTACTTGAAATCAAGAGATTCGAAACGATACAAATCCATTCGGGGCCGAGCCGAAGCGAGTTTGTTGCCTGCTTTGATTTGTACGCATCGCTTGTCAAACAACTGAAACAATAGCCGTGGGGGAGAGCGAGGGGAATTCAATAAGAAAACAGAAAACTCTTATTAAAAAAACAACAAAAAACAAAACTAAAACGAAAACAAAGCCAAAAAGGCATAAAAACATTTTTTCTTCATATCGTAAACGTCCATCAAATCATAATAAGAGCATAAAAAGTAGAATTTTTTAACACCTTTTTGTATCGCCATCCCCACTTGAGCCCTTTCATTGTACGGCGCTCGCCACAGTAGCCCGCCCCTCTCCCCCCTCTCAGTGAATACAGCGGCTCATTGGCAGTTAGACATCGACATCGACATCGACCTGTCCGATGTGGCCAGTCGATAAACGCCCGCTTCTTGGCATTCCTCAATCCTCAATCCTTCAACTCAATCTCAATCTCAAGCTCAACTATTTCATTCAGCTTGTCAGAAGACGGCGTCTAATTGCTTTTGTGTGCTCCACTAAGGTGCCCAACATAATTTGTAACGCACTCCAAACACATAAAATAACATAGAAAAGACCTAAGTATAACAACTCAATAAACGAAACTCGATTTCAATTCTTTTCGACTGTGTGCCACTCAAAAACACTTAACCGCCAAAATATATCTTTGATCTTTTGTACAGCTGACCCCACTTGACTGCCGACTTGAGTCAGAAGTTTTTATATTTATTCTCTGATATCGAAAAATTAATAAATAAATAATAATAAATTAAACAAAATTTACTCACAAATAGTAAAAAAAAAATAATAAAAATGTTTTGTACATTTTTAAAAACTCTTTCAATGGAAAAAAACCCGATCTGCCTAAAAGTGTGCAACACTTTTTGGCTGTGGCTAACTCAGAACTCTGAGGTTGTGGTGCAGCAAATTTCAGTATCCTTTATGCAGTTGTTAATTGGCGTGTTTCATATCAACCAGCTTGTGTAACATGAGCGAACTGCTTGTCAATTAAAATGTATATTGGTTAATTTGTATCTACATACATATTGACATATAATTAACTGTAAATAAACTTAGTTTTGAGAATGAAACAAAATGATTTGTTGTTATTATTTTGTGTGTGCTCACCATATTAATAAACATATTAAAAGTTCATTAAGATGTCTGATAAAAGATTATTTTCCAGCATAAAACGCGCTGCGAGCCGTTTCAAAAATTTACTTTGTTCGCTAAATCATGAATTTTCGCGCTTGGCTTTGGCAACTGTCAGCCTTGGCTTTACTCGGTCTTAGCCAGACTAAGGTAGGGAGTATATTTACAATTGTTTCACTAACTTTTTGTTCTTATGTTCATAGCGACAATTTAATATCGGAATCAATAATGTTACCTGTGATGTAATTGTGCCTGCAATGGTAAAAGAATTGAACTGCTTTTTCAATAAAGAGCGCAGCGAGCCCACGTTAAGTGCGCGCTTCAGTCTCAACAAGCCAATAAAACAAATGGGTCTCTTAGTAGATTTTAGCATTATGAAAAAGGATAACACCAGAATTGGTGTAGTGCACACCAAAATCGATGGCTGCAAGCAGCTGCGCACAGCCAGTCAAAATGATTTTTATGGAAGGATCTTCAGTGCAGTTCGCAGGATTAGCAATTTACCCAGCAAATGCCCAATTCCGGCCGTAAGTAGCCCGTTTTGCTTAACAATTTCGAATTAACCACGAAAAATTGAAGGACCACCTCTACGAGATACACAACTATACAATTACACTGGAAAAAATGCCCGTCGTATTGTCCGCCCTGACATACCATTGTCGATTCAAAATTTTGAGTATGAACGAAGCAATTGCCGAAATCGGCATTGAGACCGCTGTCAAGAACTAAAACTAAAATACTTAAGCACACATGCTTTTTAATCAATTCAATGTTTAATTCTTATATTTGAATATTTTTAAAATGTGTTTCTTTTTTAATACTACTAACAACTTAAAATTTTGGGATGGTTATTAAATGCATTAGTTTTTATAAAGCATCCACGGCTGTGTTTTGTATTTTATAATCACAAAGCGATCTTTTATTATATATATTATATACAGGAACTTTAGACGTATTTCGCTTAAATTGTTTTCAGTTTCAAAAATGAGGCTGCGGTGCAGCGAATTTATCGTGGAACTTTTCTCACTGCTGCAAAACATTAGATGTGTAACGGCTATCACGTGCCATATTAGTCAGCTTTGTAGAGTAGGCAAATTCACCAATTACAATGCAATGTAATATTAATTAAAATTCTGCAGGATTATTATCTAAAAGCACCTGAAAATCCGTTCCAATACCATGGATTCACACTTTGTGCAATTGCTAAGCTAAACTAAGCAAACACAACAATATTAATGTTATATGCGCATGCAAATTCAACTGAGTATTAAAAGTACATTAGTAGATTTAAAAAAAAATGAGTTTGTTTTATTTATAGAATGCCTAGCTTAAATGAATTTATTCGCAGTACTTTTTACAGCTTTCTAATGATATAAAAAGTATTGCAACAAGCACTCCCATCCAATCCAATCCGATTGCTGCCCAATGATGGATTATCGCATCAAACTGTGGCTTTTCGCATTTCTGGCTCTGCTGAGCTTGATTGAAGCCAAGGTAAGTTTTGATTTACGATTATATTTAATCCTTTTCGCAAAACTTTCAAACAGCGGCCGTACATTATCGAAATAACCAACTTCAGTTGTGTAACTGTGGAGCCTTCGACTGTGAAGGACTTTACTTGCATCCTTCATAGGAAACGACCGGATCCCATCCTATATATTCGCTTTCAACTGAGTAAAACGTGGAAACTATTTAATATTCACTTTCAACTTGACGTGTTCAAAAAGGATAACACAAGAATGAATATAGGGCGCAGCGAATTCGATGGCTGCAAATATTTGCGCTCACTGTACGGCAACAATATTTATGGAAAGTATTTAGCAGGACTTCAAAGAGTCAGCAACTTACCCAAAAAATGTCCAATTCCCGGTGTAAGTACGGCAACTTCATTCCGAAATACATAAAAATAATATACATACATTTCAGAACAAAGTTTTTGAAATTCGCAACTACACGATGCTTGCGGACGAATTACCTCCTGCAGTGCCCGCGCTATCCTTTCAACTGCAAATAAAATTTCTAACTGGTGACAATGTGGTTGTTGCTAAAATCCTTGATGAGGGTAAAGTCATCTATTAAAATATACTCATCGAAAAAATATGTACTTCTTCATATATACCAAAAATATGTTCAACTCTTTCTGAAGCTGGAATAAATTTAAATTTTTTTTAAATTTAGAAGAATCTAAATAAGGTATAATCGCTTGATCTCAGACAGCTGTCTATTCAGACATTCCGATAATTCGGACACTAAAATATTATATACTCTGTAATACGGAGGTTTTTATTTTTGTATACATTAGAAGGAGAAAGGTAGTAAAGAAAAGTTGAAGAGAGGCAGTTTTGTAGTTTAAGCAAACTCATCAATTCAAATTTAATGTAATATAAATTAAGATTTTTTAAGATAAGACCGATTTCGTTCCAATACGATGGATTCGCACTTTGTTCTGTTGCTAAGCGAACTAAACAACAACAAAAATATAAATGTTATATACACATTATACAATTTAACTGTTAAAATATGTGTATTAAAAGTATATTAAGAGCTTAAAATATAAATGATTTTGGTTTAATTACAGTTTGCCCAATTTAAATGAGCTTAAATTCAGCACTCGAATCGAACCCAGCCCAATCTATTCCAATTGCTGCCCAATGATGGATTATCGCAGCAAACTTTGGCTGTTGGCTTTTCTGACTCTGCTGAGCTTTATTGAAGCCAAGGTAAGCAATATTACATTTGTGATTATAATTTACGGTTTCTTCAAAACTTTATATTAGCGTCCGTATATAATCGAAATAAGCAACTTAAGTTGTGTAACTGTGGAGCCTTCGTATGTTACGGAATTCATTTGCATCCTCTATAAGAAACGGTTGGATCCCGTCGTATATGCTCGCTTTCAACTGACGAAACCAGTGAAACAGTTTTATATTAACTTTCAACTTGACGTGCTCAAAAAGGATAACAGCAAAATGAATATAGCACGGAGCGAATTCGATGGCTGTAAATACTTGCTCTCACTCTACGGCGACAATATTTTTGGAAGGTATTTAAAACGATTTCGAAACTTCAGCAACATACCAAAAAAATGCCCAATTCCCGGTGTAAGTACAGCACTTTCATCCAGAAAAATATGTAAAACTTGTGTAATATTTGCAGAACAAGCTCTTTGAAGTGCACAACTACACCATCCTTGCGGACGATTTACATCCTGGATTACCCGCGCTGTCATTTCAACTGAAATTAAACATAACAGATGCTAATAAACTGCTTGTTGCTAAAATCTTCCAAGCAGGCAAAATCATCTATTAAAACGTATTCTGAATGTACCGAAAATATGGAAAATCATGCGAATTATATGCACGTTAAAGTAATCTAAAGTAATCAGCACCTTAAAATAACAATCAAATACATGTCAAATAATCATTAATATGTAATTGGAATAAAGAATCTATATGCATATTATCTCTAAGGTGATCAACACCAGATTAATACAATTTCAATTTATAAAGTTTCACATTTCACTGCCTAAAAGTATGCTAGAAATTAGTGCTGCTGTTTTTACTGAGCGCATTTCTCATTGCTATCAAACTTGCACATGTAACCAGTTAAGAACCGGTAGCTCGAAACGGTTAACTAATCACATAGCAGTCAGCTTTGTGACGTGACAGTAATGTTCGTTATATTTGGCGCCAAATTGAAAGTAAGGTTTACTCAACAGATTCTAATTGTTTATTAAATACAATACAACTCCCAATAAATATAACACATTTATTCTGACCATTTATGTATATTGATGCTTTTCAATTAAAGCAATATTTGTGAAAGCAACAACATTCGTAAAATGCTTCAAATTTATTGTTTATGTATTTGTTTGTTTTGACTTTAGTTTAGGAATAGAAATTTGCAATGTATAATACATTATGTATGCGCACATATTTTGTTAAAAACAATAAAGTAACGTATGTCTTAGGGATTACATACAATAGTTTATTTTTAGCATACCCTAAGTATGTATGTATATATTTATATATAATGTATGTATATGTATATGTTGTTTATTATCATATTTATAATAGCCACATTTCATAGAAGTAAGCATCACTATCTGTACAAGAATTGTATTTATGAGAAAGAGGGACGTT
This sequence comes from Drosophila micromelanica, assembly GCA_004143825.1. Classification (NCBI taxonomy): domain Eukaryota; kingdom Metazoa; phylum Arthropoda; class Insecta; order Diptera; family Drosophilidae; genus Drosophila; species Drosophila micromelanica. Next base: position 9,295 of record SCDY01000958.1, on the reverse strand, counting down.
TATATAGCCTGCGAGGTGCCACCATCTTCCAAAATGATGCTGTAATGAATTGAAGCATGCCATAAAAAATAAATCGAATGTTTAAATTAGTTCATCGATATGCCTTTACTCACAGGCGTTTCCTCAACGATTTTCGCTTTCTGCGGAGCTTTTTATATGTAAATTTGCTCGGTGAGATTTTGTAGTCTTCATCGAATTCCAATTCGAGTTTAATTAGATTTTGCAAATTCAATTGGCAGTCCTGAAGCCAAAAATACACAATTATTTATAGAAATATTAAATTGGATATATTATGCCATTCCCCCCGCCTAACCTCAAGATTTCTGAAATGCCAACGCGAATCGCTTGGCGAACCGCCATCGCTGGACAACTGGCTCAGACAGGTGCGCATTGTGGGCCAGCACTGGCACCGTTTGTTGGTTATCTCACAGCCCGGCTCCAATACGATGGACTCATCCTCCGTGCAGTTGCTGAGCTGGTTAAATGTGAGCGCTGTCAGGTGTTGCAAGTCTGCCAAAACAGCAACAAAAATAAAGGCAATAATAAAATATTCATGGTGTATGTTGGTAAAAAAAATAAAATCTATAATATGCAAAATAAATGCAAATGCCAAGCTTCGTTGAGTTCATTAAAATTTTGCTTAATTTAAATGGGATTATAATTGCCTGTTCTATGATTTTTGCCCAGTTTATATATAAATATAAAATGCACATGAATTTTAGAAGTTTCACTAAATAATAAATAAATGGGTTTAGTGCGGAAATTGTCAACAATGTGTTAAATGGAGTCTATTTCCGCAAAGTTGGATAATTGTTATTATTATTATGATTACTTTTAAATTTGTAATGTAGCTGAATAATTTTATATATACTTTAAACATAGATTGGAGCTTGTCCCACATATTTTTATGATTTAATATGCACTCGATGCTTACCCATGCACACGCCCAGACCGCTGCTAATGGGCAGTTTGGTAACACACTGAAGGGGCGGCTCACATTGGCCGGAAAAGCCGCCGGGTCCGCCGCACGATTCACCCAGCGTTTTGGCGCAAATGCGGCAGCATCTGTAAATTGAATAGAATTAGATGCACATAAAATTGATGATATATGTGCGATATGTGGCCAACTTACTGGCATGGATCCCATAGCATTAGGCCCTTGCCGGGGCAGTCCAGTGCGCGTATGACATCGCATTCCTTGGGATTGCAGTAGCATTTGAGTCCATTTACTACATTGTTGTTGCCAGCTGCTGCCATTATCAGCAGCAGATAGCAGCACAAATAGATGAGATAGATCCGTACGTTCAAACGACCAAAATAACTTCCGTTTCGTCGCATCCTAAGCGGAAGTTTCGCTTTATTGTTGCTAGTGTTGTTGTTGTTCTGCTCAACTGACGTTCCGCCAGCTGCCACTGCCGATGTTACTCTAGTTCCTATTGTTGTCCTTCTCTTTGTTGTCGCTGTTGTTGTTGTTGTTGTTATCCTTGTGCGTGCGATTGTGTTCATGGCATTGGCTCTGGCCATACCCGCACCCGCACACGCATCCACACCCAGAACAGCACCATCAGCTCCACCTCTGGCCGCTTTTGCTCTTCCGCCCATTTATAGGCAATTTTTATTGTGTTCCTGGCGTTGGCCTCTGTTCGGTCTGTTTGCTATGTTTGGTTGCTCGCCCAGCAATTTGCATGTTGACTGCAAACCAAAGCGTTGTTAAATGATTAAAATGCCATAAACTATGCCACGCCTAGTGGCCAGGGCTTTAATGGGCTTTTATGTAACTGCCGCATGAATTTCGGGACAACGACATTCTGCCTAATTTTACCGCATTACGACTAGCATACTTTTTGGTGTGATGGGGGCCCTTGGTTGCCCCACACACAGAAAACAGTTTCAGCTGCCATTCTCGTTGTTCATAGCATACTTTTGCGGTACATCATAAATTAGCTACACTGCATATTTATTACAACCCAATCTCTGTTATATCGCCAAGTTAATTGCATATAATAATAATAAGCAATCTTTGAATAATTTCATTTGCATATTTAAACAAATATATAAGGACTGATTAGAGCTAAAATGGCATAATATCAAGAAATTACATGATATATAACATACATGTTTTTATTTTAAAGAAATGCTAAGATAAATTCTAAAATTTTTAAACTGATATTTGTATACTTATATACATATAAAATATGAATATTTTCACAGTTTTAGAGCTAAAGTGAAATTTGAAAAATCTTGAAGTTAATTTATATATTATTAACAATAGAAAACTAAATCAGTCAAAGTGTTAAGATATTCGGGCAAATGATAAAAATGAAGTTGGGATTTAATAGTATTTGCCCTAACTGAAAAAATAAGCAGCAAGAGCTATTTAAAAATAATTGGATTAATAATTTATGATTATATTCATAATTTAATAAAAAAAAATTTTAAAAGTTTTTTAAAGCATACTTTTCAGTTCTCATGCCCATTTTAATCATAATTGGTAATTTTTTTTTACAATATATTTATTAATTAAATATGCTGTCATCTTTTTGTCTCGGGTTTCAAAATCAATTAAGCAAAATGTCATTTAAAGTTTTCATCAGAGCCATGAATGCAATTTGTGCTGAATTCAATTAGTTCCATGCGAATAAATTACAGAAATTTTATTTAATTTACACATGAGAAATATTGTGGCATTGTTTTTGCAATCGGACGTGCACAAGCACGAACACACACAAACACACACTCACACCCACTTTGAGCTATGGGCCTGAAACAAAAATAAAAACTTTTTGTTTTGCAAAATTAACGCACAATTGCAGCTGAGAAACTTTTGCGGTTGTAATGTTTTTTTATGACAAACAATAATGTAAAGGACAACTTAAATATAACAAGAGACACTTTTACCGTTTAAGTGTGCACAACAAAAGTTGGCGTAATCTAAAAGAAACGGCAAGCGGGAATGCCGTACAAAACTAATTTGTATTTAACAATTCAAAGATACTTGAGCCCGATTTAGGGACAGTCGAATGTTTGGTGGGTTTAGAGGGGGGGAATGGAATCGAATCGCAAATGGGGAAATAATCAACATTTCCCCTTTGTATGCCTTGGTTTATGTACTAGACATCTACTATATCGAATATTTATTTGTATATATTGTGAATTTGTGAAGAGCGAAACACTTTTGTATTTGTATTGTCTCTTACCGCACACACACAACACACACACACACAACCCACACACTTGAAATATTGTCCCATTTATTGTTGTTGTTGTTTTATTTTTTGGCTATTTTTTGGTTTTCTTTTATTTGTTTGTCAAGCACTTTTCGATTTGCCATTCAATTTTGATCGGGGACTTTTCAAGTGTGCACATTTTTTATTTATTTATTTTTTCGCTTTTTTATAAAACTACACAAAATGAACGTCAAGTATTCGGTTAGCCACTCGCCCACACACTCGTCACACACACACACACACACACGTGTAAACACACCTCGCTGTGCAGCACCTGATGTCGTGCCTTTTTTGGTTGGACTACGTTTCAGGCTATATGTTTTGGCTATTTTAGAGCCGTTCATTGGCCGCTCGACATTCGATTCTGATGATGTTTTGATGGTGATAATGACGAACGTTTTCCTTATGAATTTTTCATGCGCTTTTGTCTGCCGCACGCGGCCATTCGAGACAGTCGACTGACTAACTTAACTTAACTGAACAGCACCGAGCACCTTTTGCCAGTTAGTGTCCTGCCGACAGGGATATTTTTGTGACCAGACAACAAAACATCTACACAAAATTTCCCCATATTTTTTACGTACACGCTCTGAGCGCAGGCGCTTTAATGGGATCTCAGTTATGTTGGGGTAGGGTAGAAAGTTTTTGTGGTTTGAGTCGCCTGGAAGGCAAAATTATCAGGCAGGCAACGGATGCAAGGCATTTGCCTCAAAATATAAGTCATTTGGTTATTGTAATTACAATGGCATAAAGCGCAGGAAGACGCAGCTTAAGGCACATCAAAACACATCACAGATTCATATATATATATATATATATATCTTTAAGGCTTAGACCCTCGAGTGGGCTAATAGGCAGTTACGAGTGTAAAATCTTGTGCTTTATAAACTTTGACGCCGTGTCAGCTGCTAATAAGCATTCCCAATGCCATAAAAGCTGCGTGGACAGCCAAAGACTAGGATATTCAGGACTTGAAAAACATCAGATGAGCACATTCAATGGCTGGGGTTGCCCACATACCGCAGCCCGCACAACTTGCAACTTTTCCAATTAGCGGAAAAAAAAATATAATAAAAAGAAAAAAACAGACGTTCGAGTCGTCTCCGAGTGGGCTTTGGTTCTTGGCCTTTTGGGGCTTCTTGGCCACAGCAAATGTTGCGTAAAACAACTTGCCGATACGGGCTGCTGCTTTTGACTCTTCCCCCAGCCACCCCCTTCAGTCGCAATTGAACAAAAGAGCAATCGGGAATTATGAGTGCCGCAAACTTTTTAACAACAAAGACCCGACGAGTATGCCAAATAAAAATATATAAATATATGTATATTTTACCAAAAAAATATACATTTATATATAGACATTTTATTCATGTGGTCGCCACTCAACTTGAACACAAATTGATAGAGTGCAAAATAATGTGCAACAATATACGTAGAGGGGCGTGGCAGTGGGGAGGCGGCATCTGCTTAAATGTAAATCCCTTTTGTTTGTGCATTCCAACATAAATTTACAATTATTAATACTTTTTCGTAAAAACGCTGGCGGTAAAACTTTTGCCCCTCGTTCTCAATTGTCGTTTCTTTTCTTTTCGTTTCCTTAACTTAACAATTCTTCTTCATTGCTTTACAACTTTTTGATGACAGTTTTATTGGCCATTTTTTCCTGTATAAAAAAAAGCACACAGTTCTCTGCAGTTGAGAGTGTTGGGAGCATATTACAGAATTATGGTCTATTTTTTATACAACTTAAGTGGGTTCATTAAAGTACAAACTCTCTGGCTGCTGGGGGCTTACACATTATATAATTGCTAATTGGGGAATGAAAATTTTTCTGTTTTTTTTTCTTTTTTTTTCAGATATATTTTATGACTATTTTTTTGATTGCATGAATGGGTTTATGTAAAAAAAAACATCCCCAAACAAGCAATCAACTTAATTTGGGTAAATTATGAAAAGATTGTTTTTATATAACAAAATTCATGTTGTTCATCTGATTTCCACTCTCCTTCACAATCATGAAAATCGCATAGAAAGGCGATATTTAAACAAGGTTACGTATACGCACCGTTGCGTTCATTAAGCTTAATGAGTTTTTTTGCATTTTACAACACTGCACTCGGCAAGGATCCATGGCGTTGCCAGATCGCGTTTGTGCGCATTTAACAAACATCCGCGAAGAACATTTGAATTACAAATTAAGCCAGGCATAAAGCCAAACCAATTTGCGACTGGCCACACAATTTATTTTAACAATTTTTGTTTTCAAGGGATTTGCGCTGGCCAATTTACGCAACGGCATTTCGGTTGCTTTTGGGGTAGGGTAGGGGGATATCGGAGTGTGGGGATACTGCGCGGGCCAGCGCGTTTTTAAGGGCAAGTAATTTGCCACTCGTCCATTTTAAATTACATTAGTTAAGCGAAAGGACCGACGCTGGCCAAATGCATATTTTTTCTTTCAATTACTTACGAGAAGCGCGCCGCGTGTAAAAGTCAGCGATTTGGGGGTTCATTTTAGGATCAAGGAAAGCCGAGCCGAACAACAAACTGCCTTGCAGTGTTTTCTTAATCAAAATTTACATACAAATTGCAGGCGTCCCTTAAATTGAAGCCAAAAGTTGATTTCGATTATATGATGAACGTTTATGCGAAAGTTTTCCATAAAAACAGCAGTCAGATAGATGCACCATTCAAGCAACATCCAGTGCCACATTAGCCGCATCCCGTTGCCAGCACGTATTTAGGTTGTCAAAATGTCGACTTGTTTATCTTTAAGACAACTGGCAAGGGCTCGAGTTGAGTGTGCTCGACTGGGTAATGCCCTGCAACCCGAGGATACCCGAGGATGCAATAGGAACTTCTAAGAATTAAAAATATAGTCACATATGGCACACAGCACTTTACATAATAAATATTTTATTTAGTCTTGTACAATTTATAATGGCTTAGCTTAAAAAGCTTTTAAAAGAATCGATAAAACAAGCAGCTGAATAAGTTAGGAAGTTTTACAGTCAGGTGCAAGAAACTAGAACTACTCTAAAACTAATGGCTTATCTACTTTGACTTTGACATACATTTTAAGCCAAAAGAGAAACAAAATTATCATGAATTTCTAAATAAATTAAATTAATTTACCAACTAGAAAAACTTTATGGTTATACGAATGTCTTTTTTTTTTTGTTGATTATGACTTTTAATTTCCGGATTGAAAGATTCATAAAATTATTCACTTTGGTCTCAAGTTGAGAAACTTTTAATTAACTTTATTAATTATAAACGTGTCGGAATTTTCTCTGATGAGCAATAATTGGAATTTTATCCAAGAAGAAGAATATATTCCGTGTCAAATTTAGCTTTAATTTAAAATTAGCTTAATTTTAAAATGAATATACCTCTTGGATTATGTAAGCAGAGTATCAGAGCGAACTAAAGTAGATCAATAATAAATATCTATTCAGACAGTATATATCTCTTTTGGTGTTTTATATGTATTGGAGAGTATTATAGACCCACTTTAAAAGTTTTTAAGCTACAGGGTATATTGATAACGCTGACGCAACGTCGACAGTAGCTGGAAAATATGCAATGCCCGCTGCAACAGAATTTGGCTTCGCTTCATGCGAACGAACCAACGAACAGAGAATTCCTTTGCTCGCTCTCGACGTCATCGTCATCGTCCTGGAAATCGGTTGAAGCTAAAGCGAACTGGCTGCCAGAGTGGCATTTAATGCACAGCCAGATGGACAGTTGGATAGCTGCAAACAGCGGTCGGCAGGGGGGAGGGGGGTGTTGTGTTGTGTTATAGCCAGCGATAGTGCGCAACATGAGCCAAAATATTTGCTATTGGGTGTTACTGGGGCTGGTCAGCTGCTGGTGGTTTCTGTTTCTGCACGTTTCATTGCCTGGGACAGGCGACATGTGTGTGCGTGGGTGTGTGCAGGCAATAGATGCTCGCTGGTAGCTATCCTTTTGTCAGCCATGTCATATTTCATTTTGGCCAAGACCTAATACCTTAAATGTGACGCTGAGCACACGGCCAGGCCGCAAACTGAAAGCCCGCTCTAATGCGTTCTACTTGAGAGGCCAACGTGCATGCAAATTCCACAACGTCTTCATGCCTGGCCACACATGTCGGCCAGGCTGCTTGTCGACTCAATGAGCAAATGAAATTTATTTCATTATAAAACGGGCACTCATACTCCGGCAGAAACCTTGGCAGACCGACGAAACCAATGCTCGGCCAGGCCAAACATTTGTTTTAGCAAAAGCCGCAAGAAAATTTCATTTTGAAATATGCTTTCTGAAATAATTTCGCTCTTATGACAGCCGTCCCGGTCCCGGTCCCGGTCCAGGTCCCGGACCCATTACCGGGCCAGCGAACGATGTCGACAGCGTAAAAATTGTAATATTAATTTTGTGTATACGACACAGGACAAGGGCAATGGGGGTAGGGGGAGGGGTGGGACAGACGGAAGGGCATGCCCTTGATAAACCCACAAACCGACATTGCACAAAACAATGAGCAAGGATTCATAATGGAATTTCCTTGGTAACAACGGCAAACAAAAGTCAAGACGAAACGGATGCAAACCCCCAGCAGGACCAGGCAGGCAGGACCGGCCTGGACCAAGGACGGAAAAGCGGGACGCACAGCACTAGCAACTTTATTATTGCCCATCGTCCGTTCTGTGCGAGTGTGTGTGTGTGCGTGTGTGTGTCAGATTGTGAGTGTGTAAAATTTGCCACACTAAATTTGTACGTAGCGAAAAGTGTCACCGGGGAATAAAGCTCATCAACGCTGATGGCCATGATTCAGCTCTTAACTAAAATTCAAGTTAAGAACGAAAGAAACTGAACAACTAAGCCAAAAAAGAGGCAACCGACCGACAGACAGACAAGCGAGGGGGTATCTGAGGCAGCTCTAGATAAACTACAAATGGATAGGGTATATTAAAAATGTGCTGAAAAAAAAAAAACGAAAAACGAAATGAAATGAAAACGAAATGAAATGAAGAAATGAAAAACGCATAGCTGGCAGAGAGAGAGAGAGAGAAAAAAATCTGTTGGCATTTTCCCTTTTTAGTTCGCTTCTGAAAAGGTAATCAAAATAAATGAGCGACATTTTGCTAGCTGATGAACAGGATAGGGAAATGGAGATGTGAGTGCGCGGGAGCCTTGACTACAAAAATAACTCGTTTGGATTTTTGAACAATGAACGTTTAGGGGTTTTACTAACGGCAAAATGACGGGGAAAAAGAACCATGTACAGGAAGCAGGAAGCGAAATGATGGCAACGATTTCCTCGTCAAATTATGACTTGTTTGTACAGCTGTCGAGGAGATATTCCCTCGATGTCTGTGTTTGTCTGTGTGTGTGCACAGAAAGCCAGTAATCACAAGGAAATCTGTTGGGTTTCTTAACAAACTGTAGTTGATTCTGGGAGGAACTGCTAAATAGATGTACGAAATACAGTGGACGCTTGACACTAGAATTTTTAGATTAATCTTGTCTATACTCAAATCTTGCTATAATTGGAAACGCCACAAGTGCTATATTAATAATTTTCGAATATATGCCCTAGTGCTCCCATATAAAAATAGGTCTCAACTTTGCCCAGTCGTAACTTTGGGAAAACTGAACCGATTTTGATTAGGATGGTCTTTTTGTTCATGGTTCGGTATCTAGATGAATGCTACATTAAAGTTTCAAAATAAAATATTTGGTCCAAATTCATGTCAAAAATTTTCGAAAATATGCCCTAGTGTTCCCATATAAGGATAGGTCTCAACTTTCCGCAGTCGTAACTTTGCCAAAACTCAACCGATTTTGATGGGGAAGGTCTTTTTGTTCATGGTTCGACACCACAATGAATTCTACATTTCAGTTTAACAATAAAATTTTCGGTCCAAATTCATGTCAAAAATTTTCGAAAATATGCCTTAGTGTTCCCATGTAAGGATAGGTCTCAACTTTCCGCAGTCGTATCTTTGCCAAAACTCAGCCGATTTTGATGGGGAAGGTCTTTTTGTTCATGGTTCGACACCACAATGAATTCTACATTTCAGTTTAACAAT
>SCDY01000957.1:0-40564 GCA_004143825.1 Drosophila micromelanica | reverse complement strand
AATATAGGACAAATCATGAACAAAATGCCCTCAAACATGAAAATCGGTCCACTTTTGACAAAGTTATGGGAGTTTTTAATATGGGAGCCATGGATTCGTGAACTTTACATGTCAAAATTTTTGTCAATTTCGACATGATTTTTGACCAAAAAATTTACTACCTCAAAATCGACTTTAATGTTGTTTTTCATACTAATTATGGCAATTGCTATCGATTAAAAACAAAAATTCGCAATTTTAAATTTAAAAAAAACATTTTATTTGAAAATTAATAAGGGACTATATGGTTTTTTACCAAAAAAAAATTTTTTTGGAAATGAATAAATTTTAAATGCAGCATTAATCTTTAAGACAAATCATGATCAAAATTACCTCAAACATGAAAATCGGTTAATTTTTGATAAAGTTGTGGAAGGTTGAAAAATGGGATATATGGATCCGATATCTTTACATGTCAATTTTCTTTGCAAGTGTATGTTATTTATTCTTGGTAGTTTTTTTGTAACGGGTGCGTGCAATGAACCTGCCTCAAGGTGTGCGCTCTGTGAGGCCAGTTCTCTTACATAAGTGCTAGGCACAATTGCTATGTAGCTTTCCAATACTTACACGCATCGAAGCACAAGAAAATGTAACATTAATGAAGCGCAAGAAACAAAAACGACAAAACTCGCGCACAAACAACAACGAAAAACAAAGCCAATTAATTTTAAGCGCACACTTTTTTTGTGGAGGTCGGTCAATATCGATAGGTTCGTTGGATATCAAATAAGATATGCTGCGTTTTCGATAAGCACAACAATCGAATGCAGTTGCAATGCACTTTCCAATGGGCGAGAAGAGAGCAGGATATACATAAATAAAGCTGTGTGTTTTTATTTGTTGCATTTAATATTGGTTAAATTGATTCCAATTGAAATGGCATTTTTGTGTCCGGTGCGCATGCGGCGCGATAAGAAGAAAGGTACGCATGCGCAGATAAAATCAAAACAAATGAAAGACTTAAGCAACAAACTTGTTTTCCATTTAACCAACAGCCACGAATGCGAACATCGAACGGGATCTGGCGCCCGTGGGCATGGGCCGCATAACAGGCTCCTCCAGCATTGAGACGCTGGTTCGCGTGGGTATTGAGAAGGAGCACGGACTCAGGTAAACCGTTCAAATGTGAAAATAAACACTATATAGAAATAAGTTTTCTATTCAAGTCCCGATTCCAAGATGGTTGTGCTCCACGACTTTACGCCCTGTGTGGACGATGAGCTGGAGGTGAAGCGCGGCCAGCTGGTCAACATATTGTACAGGGAGAACGACTGGGTCTATGTGATCGGGCAGGATTCGCGCCAGGAGGGCTTTATACCCTTCTCCTATTGTGCGCCCTACAACACCCAGCTGGCGGAGCTGGCCATCAAGAAGAAGCTGCCACGGGATCAGTGTCCCGAGCAGCCGCACGACGACAATCAACCGCTGCTGGGAGTCGGCGTGGACAACAAGCTGGATGTGCTGTGCGACGAACCAATTGCCGCCGCCTCGGTGGCCAACAATCTGGAGAGCGGCCTCCATGCGGCCATGCCCGAGTGCACGCCGTTCATCAAGGAGCCGTCGGGTCGCTGCATTGTCCTCTACACGTTTATCGCCCGCGATGAGAACGATCTGTCCGTGGAGCGGGGCGAGTTCGTGACCGTGCTGAATTGCGAGGATCCCGACTGGTTCTGGATAATGCGCAGCGACGGCCAGGAGGGCTTTGTCCCGGCCAACTTCATCTATCCCGCCGACAGCGTGCGCGTGCTGCAGCAGCAGAAGGCCACGCCAGCCGCGGCGCCCCTCAACGAAAGCAACATGCAGCATCATGCGAATCTCAACGCCATGGAGACCATTCTGCAGCAGGGTCAACAGGTGCAGCAGCAACAGCAACAGCAGCAGCAACTGGGCATAGGCACGGATGATTTGCGCTACCACGGCACGGAGCTGGTCATGCTGTACGACTACAAGGCCCAGGCGCCGGACGATCTGTCCGTGCGTCGCGGCGACTGGATCTACGCGGATCTGAACAATCAAACAGTCGACGGCTGGCTGTGGGCGTACGCGCCCAAGACCCGCAAATACGGGTTCATACCCAAGGCCTACGCCCGACCACCTGCCATGACAAGCCTATAGTTTGTTTATATATTATATATTAGATTATTGTAAATTGTATTGTGCTAATACTAAATGCGGTTAAAGACCCGCATATATATATATATGTGTGTGTGTGTATATATAAAAATATTTGCATTTCTTATTATCAGACTGAATACTAAAGCACTGTAAAATGTGAGCCTTGATATGCACTAGGGAAGATTTGTGTATATATATATAAATATATATATAGTGCGAGTGTGTAGAGTTATGCTCAGCATAATATTGTACACACACGCACACATGCTCGAGCTCGATCCTTGCTGCTATTTTAGCGCCAAGCTGTCGTTCGCCGAGGAGCAATGTGAGCAGTCCAGGTTGATATTTCTGTATAATAAATAAGGAATATGTTTAGCATCTATTTAAATAAAAATATCTATTATAAGACCCACTTGAATTCCTCGCGCAGCTGCTCCTTTTCGTTGATTTCCTCGCGCAGCTTCTGCTGCAAACTGAGTATGAGATCGTCCTTGCTTTGTATCTGCAGCTTCAAGTGGGCTATAGTCTCCTCCTGTGCCTCGAAAATAGCCTGAAAAAAGTATAATAGTTAATTGTTGGTTTATTAGCTATTATTTTATATAGTTACTCGACACTCCTCCATCGACTCCGAGTAGGTGGGCGGCTCGTCCAGGCAGAAGAACTCGCGCACCAGCTTGCACTTGCGCAGCTGCTCCCTGGCCATGATCATGTTGACGAACATCTGCAGGCCCTGCACCCGATTGTCGAGGAAAACGGCATTGAAATTGTCCCCGAAGAGCTTCTTGCGCGGCAGCAGCAGATTGAACTGGGGAAAGGCCTGCTTCAGTTTCCCGTTGAGGCGCACAAAGTCCGTGTAGCGCCGCAGCACCAGCCAGCAGTCGTTCGTGTCGGGATTCTCGACGCGCAGCTTGTAGACGGTGAAGCGGGCACGCTCCTCCATCACCTCGTACCCGATGATGGGCACGCACAATTGGGCATTGGGATCGACGGGCGCGCCGGACGAAAGCGTCATCTGGCTGGCGAACATGGAGCTAGTGCGTCGCGAATAGGCGCCCCGCTCGCTGGCCTGGCTGTAGCCCAAGCTGCACTCGCTCATGCGTCGCGACGCACCGCGTCCCGCCCGCTCCTCCTGCTCCCCGGCGGAGGCGACCACGCTCAAATCGCGATGGGAACGGGCGCCGCTCAACAACGTTTTATTCGTCTGCATATTCGGCTCGCAGCTGTGGGAGCTGCTGCACTGCAGGCACACCTCAGACTTGGCGCTGGCCGCCCTCAGGCTTCGAACTGTGCTCCCGGCCAGAATTAATCCGCTGACATCGCCCTCCGATTTGCGGCGCAACAGGTGCTTCGTGCGGGATTTCTGGAGTGCTGACAAGTCCGGATTGGAAAGCGACCGCTTTTGTTTTCGGCTCTGCTTCGGTGACGTTGTCTTTATTGTTATTGTTGTTGTTGCGTAGTTGTTGTTGTTGTTGTTGTTGTTGTTGTTGGCTTTCTTGAAGAGCGTTGCTTTGGCCGAACTCTGGCTTAGTTGAGTATCCCGTTTCCTGAGTGCGCGCAGTGACATTGCTTGTTATGTTTAGTTAATGCGAATATCGCCTATTGCCACATGACTGCTAATTGTTCAGCCCGCATCATCTATATATATATATGCACATTTATATTGAGTTGTTTTCTTTTTGCACAAATAATGAGCTGTTTAGTTCAGCTGTTGAACCAACTCAATTGAGTTCACTTGATGTTGGCTGCGCGCTCAAATGGCACGCACTTGAAGTTGGCTGCGCGCTACAAACAGTGCTGCCCATGCACTCAATTGTCAACTCAAGTGCCATAGCAAATTTGGAATACTAAATTGTAATTAACTGCAAAATACCATAAAAATAAAATAATTTACAATTCAGAATATTTTATATGTATCTATATATTGAGTTTACTCAATGGAGCTCGCTTGAAGTTGCCTGCGCGCCACATACAGTGCTGCCCATTCACGTAAAAAGTAAAATTTTGAATTTTAATTTGTAATCAAATGCTTTGCTTTTATTAAAAAATAAATCAATATCAAAGTAAAAAATAAATTAATGAGTTCAGATTGTTGCAGATTTTAAGCATTTGGTGTATTGACAAAAGCGCCAGCAAACACAATATTCTTCTTGTTCCAGATGACATACAAGAACGGACGATCCGCCTGGAATTGCAGGGGAATCAACATCATGCGCGTCATCATGATCATCCCAGTCGCAGCGGCCGCCTCGGTGCCCTCCTCGTTCACCTCAATCGTGGCCTTGTGCAGCACCTTTGACACGAAAATGCCCTCGGGCGATTCCAGCAGATTGTTGAATTCCGCACCCTCGTCGAACATTTTCGTGATGCCCAGCTGCAAAAAAAAAAAAAAAAAAAATGTCAAAGTAAACAAATTAAAAATAAACAATGATTTATAACGCCATCGATGAGGTCACGATATACTAAACAAAGCATGGAGATTGATAAGATATGCAACGGTCACCGTTATATAATGTCCGGTGATACACGATCTCTGGCACGAACCGCAGAATGCGTCAATCAATAGAAAATAAATTCCATAAACTATATCTTTAAGACATTAGCCTGATAAGCCACCGAAAAAAGGAAAGATAACAAGTTAATAAACGAGTAAAGAAAGTTATTTTAGGGGGGACATGTAGATAAAGTGTGCCATATATATACCATATAAAGTATAGTATAAATATCAGGATAACGCTGCTAGAATACCTTTTGCAAGGGTATTAAAAATGGGTTAAAAACAAAAATGCCATTGATATCTGGGCAAAATTGATAACAAACAAAACGAACGACGTGTCAAAAAAGCGATAAGCAAACAAAAAAAAAAAAACACGCACCTGCTTCAGCTTGTCGGCCAAATCAATGGAGTAGTCCACCTTGAATTTGGGGAACTTCACCTGCACCTCCTCGACGGTCAGTTTCGTGGCCAAATCGATTAGATTGACGGACTTTAGTTTCTCGGCCAGCTGCTTGAGGCCGCTGCGCTCCTGCGGCAGCAGCACAAACATGGACAGATCGGAGTCCTTGTAGGGCATCTCCAGGGCGGTGCAGCCCAGCTCCTCAAAGTGGCCATAGCCAAATTTGGCCTTCTGATTCATGTAGCTCACTTTGACGCTCTCCTCCTCGGCTGTCCAGAAATCGTCCTGCTCGGTGCGCGCCTCGTCGAACTTGTGCGCCCAGCTGCCCTTGAAGTGGAGCGCATTCAGCAGCACCAGTCTGGTGTTGTCATCGAAGCTATCGGCCGAGACCAGTTCGGTGATTCTGCCCTCTGTCTTGGCATTGACCCAGCTGTTGATCGACTGCGCCGCCGCCGAGCTGAGAGCGAAATTGATGGACTCCGCCTCCGAGTTGTAGTCCTCCTTGATGGACGCCTCGTAGCTGGCCTTCAGCTGCTTGCCCTGCTGCACATAGACCTTGTTGGCCACCCTCAGCAGATCGCTGTCCTTGTACTTTTGCAGCACAAACTGAAAGGTCTGGGCCACCTCCGGCGGGAAGTTGGACGCAAAGCGCAAGCCCTTGGCGATCTGGTCGGCGGTGTCGCCTTGGGCGCCGGCAAAGGCCAGGGCGACGCACGCCTGTATGGAGAAGGGAGAGAAGACGATGTTCTGCCTGACGCCACCTGCCGCCAGCAATTGGAACAGCTCGGTGGTGAAGGTGGCGCCGCCACGCGCAAATTCCAAATTGAAATCAAACATATTTTTTTTGTCTAATTTGTGGGTGTGAGAAATATTTGTATCTATATCTGTATCGGTATTTGTAGTGCGTGCGATTGCTTACGAGCTGGGAGAGCGAGCGTCCGTTACTTTCAGCTGTCGAAATGGGAGTGCTTTAAGTGCCGTTTTCGGGGCCACAACACAAGCGAAAGCAGCGCTGCGTCCACAACGCTGCGACGCCGCTGTCCATGAGTCATCGATATCAGCGGCAATGGAGGTGGCGCTGCTACCGTTTAACCCATTTACGTTAGCTTTTATGATTCATGTAGGTGCTGTTAGTTAGCCCAACAGTAAAACGAAGCTATATTTTACTTATGCATATTATCTGTTTGCGATTTCGTTAATTTGGCTTCATAATTCAAAATCAACAGCTGTTTGGCTAAATCAGCGGTGTGTTGCCTATCGATAACAGTGTTGGGCAAGCCAGTTCACCAGACGAACTTCACACACAAAAGTAAAACCGTAAATACTCTCTCCTTAACTGTTGCTGATTATATGATGTATATAGCTATTGTATATTAATTGGCGCTTTGAGTTGCGTTTGGTAACTATTTTCATTTAAATGCTTATCGATAACAGCAATTCGGTTGAGCGAACTAGTTCAGCGGCGGAACGAGCGAAAACAAAAAGAAAAACAGTTGCACCACAATATTTTTTGCCGGCTCAGACAAGTTTTTGCTTTTAAGCGGAGCCGTCGCAAAAGTGCAAAGTTTGCTTATCTCTTCAAAGGTTGGTGGGCCGCGAACAACGCCAGCTGTCGAAGCAAACTGATTAAAACTGTATATTTTTTCCATAGCTGAGCGCAGTTCGAAACAATGAAAAACGCAATTCATTGCGTGCTTTTAATTATCACAGCTGCTGCTGCTGCTGCTTCTTCTTCTTCATCTTCCGGTGATGCGCCTTATCGACGCAGTTTCATCAATCCGTATCCGCGCTTCAAGTTCTTTAGCGATGGCGTCGATCCCGGCGAGCCGCTCTTCCTCACCCCGCTCATCCACAACGAGAAGCTGCCCAAGGAGCAGGTGCGGCAAATGGCCCGCGTCAGCGGCAGCCAGTTCCATGGTGTTGAGAGCTATTCGGGCTATCTGACCGTGGATCCGGGCTACAATTCGAACATGTTCTTCTGGTATTTCCCCAGCGAAACGGAACCGGACTATGCGCCCGTTGTGCTGTGGCTTCAGGGCGGACCCGGCGCCTCCTCGCTGTTCGGCCTGTTCACGGAGAACGGGCCCCTGCATCTGGACGGGCAGGGCAAGCTGCAGAAGCGCAACTACACGTGGAGCAAAACCCACAATCTGATCTACATCGATAATCCCGTGGGCACCGGCTTCAGCTTCACTGACAACGACCAGGGCTATGCCCGCAACGAGAAGGATGTGGCCCGCAACCTGCACGAGGCCGTGATGCAGCTGTACGAGCTCTTCGGATGGGGAGCCACATCGGGCTTCTGGGTGACGGGCGAATCGTATGCCGGCAAATACGTTCCGGCGCTGGCCTACCACATACACAAGGTGCAGAACTCCATTGATGCGCGAGTTGTTGTGCCGCTCAAGGGCGTGGCCATTGGCAACGGGCTGTCGGATCCGCTGCATCAGCTCAAATACGGCGACTACCTGTACCAGCTGGGCCTGATCGATGACAACGGCCTGGTGCAGTTCCACGACGCCGAGCAGCGGGGCGCCGCCTGCATCGAGAAGCGGGACATGAACTGCGCCTTCGATGTATTCGATTCGCTGATCAATGGCGATCTGACCAACGGCTCCATCTTCAGCAACCTGACCGGCTACAGTTGGTACTACAATTATCTGCTCACGCAGCCGGATGGCACCGACGCCAAGATGGGCGAGTTTTTGCAGTCGGGCGTCACGCGTCGGGCCATCCATGTGGGCAACAAGACGTTCCATGATCTGGACAAGGAGAACAAGGTGGAGATTCACTTGAAGGCGGATGTCATGGACACTGTGGCACCCTGGATAGCCGAGCTCCTGCAATTCTACACCGTGTGCATCTACAGCGGCCAATTGGACATTATTGTCGCCTATCCTCTGACCCGTAACTATCTGAAGAAACTCAAGTTCCCCGGCTCAGATCGCTATAAGGTCGCACCACGTGAGATCTGGCGAATTGATGGCGAGGTGGCGGGCTATGTGAAGCACGCCGGCCACCTGGTCGAGATTATGGTGCGCAATGCCGGCCACATGGCGCCACACGATCAGCCCAAATGGCTCTACGAGATGATCAATCATCTAACCCACTATAAGCACTAAATTTCTAATATGTTTTTCGAGTGCAGCTAAAAGCAAAAGCTTTAAAAATTTTTTAATTGCGTTACGATTATACTTAAGATTGGATCAAATCTTTACAATAAACTAAAGAAAAGAAAAGAGTATGCAACAAAGTGATATGATAATTCTTTTACATTTGAATTTGGCGCGTTATAAACAGCTGCTTATAAAGTACTGGCATTTTAACGCAGCTGTTAGAGCTGCCACCTTTTAGCGCTAAAAAAGGTAATTTTGTGTACTCTGGGCACCCTACTTTTATTTGTTTACGTTTCGTCGGCATTTCAACACACATCGCAATTAAACAATTGCAAACATGTCACAAACAGATTTAAACAAGAGCATTGAGATTATAACCAAGACGGAGGAGTTGGCCGATAAGATTCTGGCCAACAAACGGGAGTTGACCGTAATGGACAAACGGCGCCAAGAAAACCGGGAAGCTTTGCGTCTGATCGAAAAGTCCGAGGAGTCAAAAGTGTGGATAACCATTGGAAGCATGTTGGTCAAAATGAAGCGAGAACAAGCCATAAGCCTGCTCAACAAAGGTATAAATATACATACATTATATTTATACAAGTCTCTATATTACCTTAGTTTACAGATCAGGAGCAGATAAGCCAGCAAATCAATTTGATATATTCGGAGCAAAAGATTCTGGTAAACAAACATCGCGACGTGGAGTTCAAATCGCCCTTTTCGGGCACCAATTTAAGGCCGCTAGAACGCAAGGAGTTTGATGCCCTAAAAGCCAATTTACCTATGCTTTAATTTTTGCCTAAAATAAGCTCTTATTAAGAAAACAATAAAATTAATTTCTCTCAAATGTTCACGTTGAGCGCCGTTTAAAACGTTCACCAACACTGTCGTAAAGCTTTTTTTGGTGTAAGAAAAAGCTCCCAGCCTGGCAACTCTGGCATGTGCCTCTCTCAACACTCACCATTTGTTGTTGCGCCTCGTAATCGCGGTGTCGTCGTTTTCCGTTGTCTCTTGTTTCTAAATTCTGTGAAATTCAATAACTTGCTAAACAAAATATTTAACGCAACTGGGACCGATAGCGGCGCAAATTGTGAACTGTGAACAGAATTGCCAAAATTGTGGGCACCATTTGCAACAAGAACGTGCGCTTACTTCGGGTTGCGCGCGTGTGTTTGTGTATGAGTGTGTATGTTTCTGTGCTGCGACGAATTCCAGTGCTTGATTGTGTGTGTGGTGAATTTGGGGCCCCCAACATACCACCGCCACCCCCTCAACAGCAGCGGCGTGCAAAAAGTAAATTTTAGTGCAAATAAATTGCTTTGCTTATCTCGGCGCGCGCGCTCGTTTGATATGGGAAAGTGTGCGTGTGTGCGTGCCCGTGTGAGTGTGTGTGTGTGTAAGTTTGAGTGTTGTTAATTAATTTACAAAGCCGCCAGGCCCAGACTCAAGTGCGGAGTCTTGCAAATAACATATACAAATTTTTGAATTTATTGATATAAATTTTTTGATGCGCGTGTTATAAAAACAAGTGCAAATTCCTCTTTGTTCACCACGCGCGCGCGTCCCACTAAAAACAAAACAGCCAAAAACAGTAACAACAACAACCAGAAAAGAACAGTGCACCACCTTCCTAAAAGAAACCAAAGGCAAAGGAGGCGTACTTGAAAACGAAAGTTCTTTCGCATGCAAACGGTTGCGCATAAAAAAAACCAAACACACACACACAGAAACGTACCAGTACATAAACAGTGCAAATAGAGAGAGAGAGAGAGAGAGAGAGAGTGCGAGTGAGAGAACAGGCAAGACAGAGCGGAGGCGCCGTGGCCACTTGGCCTTGAACTTGTGCGGCGCGGGAGCGCAGCGGTAAGTTGAAATTGCCTTGCTTTTCTTGTCTGCCTTTAGCTAGTAGTTTCTACTCCTTTGGTTCTTCGTCTTGCTTGCACTTTGCTGTAAGTTGGGTCTATTTTAAAATTGATTGCAGGCCGTGTTGAGTTATTTTTATCGAGTCTGAATATCCATATATTTAGGCTTAACCTAAGCTGCCCTTTCTGTGGTTGCTTTCTATGTGCAGCTCTCTCTCTGTCACTCTCTGTGTTTTTGTTGTGTGCTTGACCAGCGCAAACTGCTTTATCAGCACGCTTGTCTCTGGTTAAAACTTGTCTATCCACTTTAATAGTTTTGTTTTGCATATTGTAAAAGCCCAAGCTCAGCTTGTATGTGTGTTTGCTTGTACTTTGATTGCAGCATAGTCGCAGCGCAGCGCTCATCAAATTAAGCGACAAAACCCACCAGGCTCGCTCTCCACCCCCTGCTCTTATATGTACATGAGTAAGTGTAGCAAGCAGTAGCCGGATAGCGGTGACTGATAGCAGACGAGAGCGAGAACACGATAGATCAACGACTTTTCTGCTCAGCATCTTTTGTGCTGTTCCCATTTATGACAGAAGTGCACGTGAGAGGAGAGGAGCAGCAAGTGTGATGATCAAAAAGTTACATTGTTGTTGGGTTAGAACAGTAGAACAGTTTTATGCTTTCCTTATGCTGAGCTTCGTCTGCGTACAGAACGAAGTTTAACAGCTCTCCTGATATATTAAAATCACAGACTGTTATACGTTTATATGTATGTATGTACATATATTTATGTGTGTGTGCGTTTGTGAGGGTGCTCTCTACACGCCTATCTAGTTATAGTTGTGCCCACTTACATATGCATTATAATAGTTACCTCATATGAGTGAAAACACCCAAGTGACTATATTATAAAGAGAAACACACATGATAGTTTCTGTAACTGTTAAATTATAACTTTGTGCTGGAATCTTTTTCAACTCGGGTATTTTTTTGTTATTGTTGTATTATTATTATTATTATTATTGTAATTTAGTCATTTACACACAAAAGTATACAAATTTTCCATGTGATTGATCTACAGTGCACGAAACTACAAGTGCCAATCAAATATTATTATTTTATTTTACCCTGTGTAAAGGGTATCGCCCAGAGAATTATGTGGCTTGCGAAATTATTTACAATGTAATGCTTAGATTATGCAAATTGATGCAACTATTTATCGTTAGTATTACTCAGAGTTCAGTTAGTTCAACTGTCATCAAAGAGATAAGCTTGACGATAAGCATAAACTGAGATATACGTATACATAATATGTTTATTGCACAGAGATGTGTATTTTATTTATTTTAATTATTAATTGCCTCTTCGAACAAACCATAAATATAAAATTCATATAAAATGCAATTTTTTCCTTTGCCAATATTATGAATATTTTATTCAAACATTTATAAACTACGACTTTATCGAAGTATTTACGATTTGTTTTTGGCATCACAATTGTTAAATAGTTTTACAAGCAAAACGAGTTTTTCACTGTACACGAAATAAATGCTTGTTTCCCCGTGTTGTTGTATTTGTTATTGTTGTTATTGTTCTGTCTTTATGTATGAGCTTTAATATAATTTGTAAAAATATGCGAATTAATGTTTAAAAACTTGTTTTCACCTATAGATTTGGACACTGTGGAGCTACAAAATATAGAAACAAAAAAACGATAATAAAAAATAAATAAAATCAAATTGTATCTTTATTGTCGTATGCTTGCGCTAAAAACTCAATTTGAAGAGTAAGTCAATAAGAATGTGATGAGCTGTTATTGGAGATTAAAAACAATAAAAGTTAAACACTAGAAAACGCAAAAACTTGTTAGGGGGTTCTTGTTGTTGTTCACGTTATTGTACTTAAGTGAAGGATCTGCTTGGAATTTGCAATGTGGTTGGCTGTACATTGTAAATTGTAAATTGTAAATTGTTGCCTGGCAGTCTGATTAATTATGGGTTGTCTCTTGTGTTCGCCTGTCGCTCAAAACTCAAACTAGACGTTGCCCCGTTCGTCCGTCCGTTTGTCCGACCGTCTGTCCGTTCGCTGATTTGAGCCGGTTGTGTGTGTGGCAGGCAGCAAGTGCAGCGCCGGTTTCTGTTGGCGGGTTCCGCGTTGATTTGTATTTTATAATTTCAGGCACGTTGCACGATCATTTTAAAGTTGTTGCTTTAGTTGTTTTTGCATTTATTTAGCTGCATACACTACATTCCCAATGGGTAACAAAAAAAATTTTCCATTTACTAAACACACACACACCTATTGTATAGTTTTTATATAGGCAAGCACATGGTCCCTTGCTTGTCTTTTAAATATTGGATGCGAATTTATTAAATAATATTAATTGAATTTGAATCTCAAGCTGATTTACAGCTGATTAGAAGCGCGCAGTAAAGAGAGCGGCGGCGAGAGGGAGAGAGAGAGAGAGAGAGCAACAAAAGAGGAATTTGTTTGCGTTCTGTTATGTGTTAAGAAGACGACTTGAGAAATTTAATATATGTGCATTTACATAGTATGTGTATTAAGTAAAAAATATACAATTGTACAAAATTAAACAACAGTAATAATAACAGCAACAACAACAGCGGAAAAGCTCACCACGCGCTGTTGATTAAAGAGCAGACACACAAAAGCGAATTGAGTTAGGATGAGCAGGAGCAGCGGCCACTTGTTGATACCAGAGAGAAAGAGAGTAATATTTAGTGAGAGCGCCTTCACGTAACTCACCATGCGACCTGCTCTCTTCGTGCATCGATTGTGGTGTGATACTTGAACTGCGCCACCTCTTTTTGCTTCCCACACAAAATGTTTGTTTGCGAGTGTGTGTGTGTGTGCGGTGTGAGCGGGCCTCTTTCATTGCCCCCAAAGGCTGTTTGTGTGCTCCTCCTTGCTAGCCCTTCCTTTTTCGTAAGCAGTTTCAGTGTATGCGTGTGTGTGTTTGTATGTGTGTGCTTACACGCTTGTGCTTGTGTTTGTGTTTGTATGTGAAACTTATCAAGGTCGTCACTTGGCGCTGCCGCCGCCACCGTTTTTGCTGCTGTAAGCGGGTTTTTCTACTTACATACACACTCACACACGCACTCAAACATACACACACACATATACACAGCCCCCTTAGTTTGAGTCGCCTTCCATCCTTTAGCGCAAAAATTCTTTAGCTTTTATGTTATTGGGTTTCTTGGTTTTTGCCTCTGTGTTTTTTATTTCTTTTCCTCTTGCGTACCAGCTAGCTTTGTCGTTTCTTCTTTTGTTTCCTTTTGTTAGTGTATTTGTTGTCTGTTTGAAGTGGCGTTGTTGTTGCTGTTTTTGTTATTGTCCCCTCTCTCTTTGGCCCTATTTGATTCACTTATTTTACCATGGCAGCCGCTGGCAACCGGCGCCGTCTTTGGCATTGTCTGCTTGGGTCTAACTGCCACGCACCACCCACACGCCCACCCCCTTTTTTGTGCATGATCTTAGCTGCTGTTTTTTGACTGTTTGCCCTGTAAACATTGCCAAAATACCACTGAAATTTAGCTTAATTGTTTGAAATTATGTTGACGCTCACTTTGTGGAGCTTAATCTTTTTTTGTGTATCTTATTTTTAGGAAAAATATATAAGTGAATTTAATATGAATTTTAATTTGAAGAAATTTTTAGGTTTCTACATAACTTGTATATAACAATCCTGATTTGGTAATGATGTAACAAGCAGAAGGACACATGAATAATGTTTTATGTTAAATAGCACTGAAATTGCCCACCTTGTGAAAGCAGAAATAGAATTGCAGCTATTTAGAATTTAGCCATAGTCTAACTTGTTCTTCCGTGCATTAAACTAGTTCAGAGCGGGCCAAAAACCGTTTAGGCCTACAAAATACCCTGCAGTCAGTTGAAAAGAACGCTGAAGGAATACTTTAAAGGTATTTTAATAAATTGAAATCAATCAACATAATCTTATAAGTAAACTCGAAAGTTTAAATAGACTCAATGTTGCATTTCCGCTTCCAGGAAACGATTCACTTTACCTGTGCTGGCTTTTTGCATTAAAAGGTGTACGCAACAATCATATTATACGCTGCTTTTTACCATCGTCGCTTTTATTACGATTATTTCTGTATTTACTCAAAGCGAACGCAAACGCGTCGACGTCGTTGCGCTTCAACTTGCGTCTATTTTTAGCCTTTTCTAATAAGCGCTGGCTATTTTTAGAGTCCCGTGCAGTGGACCAAGCTCTCATGTGCGACAGAGAGCCACGAATCTTGTTGCCCCCAGCAGTTATCTGAAAACTTGTCCGCTTTGCTGTTATGTTTTTTTTTCCTGTTGCTTTTGAGTCGCTGCTTTTTTCATTTTGCAAGATCATTATCATTGGTGCCTTCTCAGAGCTATTGCAGTTTCGTTTTTGGTCTCTTTGGGGGCCCTCAGGTAATTGTGTGTGTTGTGCTGGCATTGGCCAGTTGGTTAACTGGAACGGGTTTTCTTCAGTCGTTATCGTAGGGTATGCGAAATAGTTTCTTAGCCTGCTCGCTGTGCCCTTTTATAGATCATTATTTATCTCGGACTCTGAAACGCTGTTTGGGTTGTCACTGGAAGCAGAATACGGTTCTCTGGTATTTATTCAATTTATCTTGTGGATATTTTGCCAATTAGCTAACGTAGGTTATTTATAATTTCACACTGGCCGAACTTGGCTTTGAGATAAAGCTGCAAAACATTTGTTCCACTTGTGGCATTGATTGCCGAAATATCGCACACATCATAATGATGGCTGTGAAAGTTTCAAATGGTTCATTAAGCTGCTTAAATTTAATGCCATGCATTGAGAGGCAGACAAGTATTTTTGGCGTATACCCTTACCTGTCGCACAGTTTCAAATGAGCACATTAGCTAAAAGTCAAAAAATTCTGTAAAAACTTGGATGATATATTTAATTCCAAGAAAGCAGTTCAGATAAAAAACATATAACCATAAATATACCTTTTTTTAGCATCTTCTTAACAGCACTTTGTGTTAAATAAGCCCTGCCTAAGAATTGATCAAACGGTCAACTAGGTAACGCTTCAACCTTTAAGTCCCTCAACAATTGGTAAAAATATCCTATACAATATTAAAGGACACGTAATAGGCATAGGCAACATAAATGATGAGCCCCAAGCAGAGACTCTGTGGGAGTGCGTCACCTGCGTGGCTGTTGTTACGCCCTCGAAGAATGCCACGGAGCCCCTTCCTCATTCCTCGCATTGCTCATACGCAGCGTTGGCCCGCGCATGGCTTCAAAAAACTGTTTAATGAGGAAATTTGGGCTGCTTTATTTCATTTTACGAATTTTCTTTTTGGTTTGCAGTCGTTTAAAAGTTTGTACCTTTTTATCGCACAACTAATTAAATGGGCACAACAACGGAAAGTTCTTAATACCTTTGTAAAAAAACCAAAAAAAAAAAAAACAAAATAAAAACTTTTAATTAGTTAAAGCTATGTGCAATTGTTTCAAGTGTAGTAATTGCGATTTAATTGTAGCGCAAATCATTTCATTGTTGTTATTGCTGTTAAATTCTTGAGCCTTTTGTGCCACAAACACTTGACCAAAACAGAAAAATCATCTAGCCAAAATATATTCAATACACTTGTGTTCAATAAGCATTTCGTAGAACGCCATTTACGAAAAGCAGTGAATTTTGTTGCTTGTGACTGACTAGGAAATACCCTTTATTTGCAAACAAATATCTACTGCATGAATATTTAAATACTCCAAATTGCTTTATCACCCTCATTAAATGCTTAGAGTGTATTTGGAGAGACAACGAAAATAGTTATAGCTGCGAATGATATTGCCGAGTGCCCAGAAAACATTTTGTTCGGCTAATACATAAATAAAAAATAAATATTTGCCGTGCCAAATTTGAGTATTGAGATTCATGATTTTTAATAATTTTCTGTGTTTTTATGCATAAATTATTAATCAGCAAAAGCAACAAATACATGTTGTTGTTGTTGTAGAGCTGCCTTGAGATCATTAGCCCGGCTTGTAGACGCAGACTGTAGAAATCTGTGCGCTGCTCAACGATTTCCAGACGTGGCCCCACTTTGGGGCCTCTTCATTTAATTGCTTTCATTGAGCAAATCAACACATTAGAAACGAACAAGCGAAAAAACGCAAAAAATCAGCCAGTTAAGTGAAGTGTGGACCAGAACTAACTGCTAAAAAAAATTTTAAAAAAAAGAAAAACTTTTCTGTTTGTTTCGACCAAAAAGTAGGTTTTAGAAAAGTACTCGAGCAAACTATATATAATAAGTTATAGTTATCAAATTAAATAAATGATCTTTAGCTATATTGAAATTTTGACCATGATATGCAGCTGTATCAATAAAAATTTTATTATTGTTAGAATTTATTAAATGTAGATAGAAAAAATTAAAATCAGTTCCTATTTCAAAATTTTTTTCATTCTTTTTTAGCAGTTCTTGTTTGAAAACTAGTAAATTCAACCCAATTCGCTCCTGAATTTTAAATGGAGACATTTCCAATAAAACCAAGACGCCCGAACGCCTCTGATGATTACAGACTGAAAGAACTAAATGACGCATCTGAAATAGAGACAGAAAATACCCTGAGGGGGACCTTCAGTCTATGCTAGATAGATACTATGCTGCCCCTATGTTTTATGGCCATCTTCAGTGACCATTTAACTTCCACAAGACAACATTATTTAAGCAAATTCTTTTGCCGTGAGCGTTCGACTGCTTCAAACGCGACCAGGTGATTAAGGTGTCAACTTGGCTAACACAAAGACAAAGACAAAACAAAGTCAAAGCACAAAAGAAAAATTACACAAAAATTGAAATATGTGTTTTCAAATATCTGCGAAAGTTTTATGGCACACAACATTAATAAACAACAAAAAATACCAATAATAAAAAACAGCAACAATAATGTGTGAAAAAAAGAACAAAAAAAAATACTAATAAGAAGTTGCCAGTTGATAAAGCAGCTAAGGAAATAAATCAATAACGAAAAATTATTACAGTCGACAGTTAAGCAAAACGCGGTGTGTGTGTGTGTGTGTGTGTGTGTGTTGTGTATGATTTTGCGGTTTGATTTTGAGTTTTTTCCGCTTGGCTTGTTGTTGTTGCTGGCTGCTGCCTTTTTGGCAAGTCAAACATTGGCTCAAGCAACCGGTTCTCAAGAGATTTCACGCGTTTCCAGCCACCAAATGAAGCGTCAATTAATGTTTAATAAGTGTTGGTGTTGCTGCTGGTGCGGGGTGGGGTGGGGTGCAGACGTTGTCTAATACCATGTAGGGGCACGTGTTCACTTTTATGCCAAGACACCCGAAATAAAAGCCGTGCTAAAAGGTATAAATTAAAATAAAAGTAAACAAAACAAAGATGCGAGAATAAATCAGGAACCAATCAAAGAGACAACCGAAGCGGCCACAGCACATACTCAACTATTTCCGAACATTTAACACACACACACACACACGCCCCCCACTCACCCGCTCTTAGCATGGCAAGCGATCGTGCGATTAACTGTTAACAAATCGTGTACACGCTGATGTCATACATGCTTGGCACGCTCTCGCTCTCACTCCCTGTTTCACTCTCTTTCATTTTGGGCCAGCTCACCAGAGCGCTCTCATGCGCTGTTATCGCACTGCGCACTGCGCATCGTGTTGCTGTTGTTGTTGTTGATTTTATTGTTATTGTGATGTCATTTATGCAGCGACCGCTGCAGAAAGCTGCTCTCGCGCTCTCTTTGATTACACTGCTCTCACTGAGAGCGTTTATTCTAATTGGATTCCGGCTCACATGCAAACAAATCTTTGTAGATGTTTGTGTGTGTGTACACATATATTTGTTGTTGATTATTATTTTTTTTTTTCAGTTGAACTCGGAATTTGTTGACTTTTCGCCGTTTTGTGTTTATCACATTTTATTCACTTCGCTCTTCTGTGCGCCTTTGCGTAAATATGTGTGTGTGTGTGTGTGTGTGTATGTGTGTGCACAGTTTCGTTTTATTTCTTGATCTTGCTTTTGCGCTTTTGGTTCTCCACTTGCAATAAATACCAATTTACAGCATTTCGAATGTTTACACGTGACTTTAGTTAAGTTGTTGATACTGTGCGGCGAGTGCCACGAACATGTGTAGCATAAAAAGCCCACAACTACAACAACAACAGCAACAACAATGGGTGACATTTATCTGGGCACTTTTCCTATTTGTTGAGCTGATTAAACGATTTTGCGCCTTTTGTTGTTGTTTGCTTATTTGTTTGTTTGTTTATTTGAGTATCTGTGTGTGTTACACTTGGGATTGTTGCATGTAGATTTGTCAACAGCGCTAAGCTTTTCAGCAGTTTAGCACGTGATGCAAATAAATATTATATTTAAATATTTCTCTCTTCTCAAAAATAACGTATACGTCATGTTCAACAATGTTCGCATATTTAACAAATACTTAAGTTTTTATCAGACGTTGTCGCCTTTATTGTATTGTATATTATTAAATACCTTTTGATAAGCAAATTGCACTTTTATTAATTTTGTTGCTTTGCAATAATGTAATAAAGTGTTTCTATCATATGATTTTTGTAGAATTATGTAGAATTAGACTTCTATGAATATGTGAATATTTGCATTAAATCGTGAAGACACAGTAAGCCTTATCTGATTTTTAAAAGAATTTCCTTCTGTTGACCGCTTACCACACTAGTGCTACCAGTTCTCCCTTTGCACTTATTGGCACATATGCATTCAGACAAATAATTGCATTTTCTTACACAATTTCTTTGACGTTACGCATAAACTAATTAGGCCACAAACAAAATGGGGCAAGAGCTAAACGCTTTAGGTTTGCTATTATTCAAGTACATAAAGGTAAAATGAAATATTGAATAACTGCAGAACAGATAGTTCTGTCTCGTTTTGGTTTTTACATGCCTACAACGGACAGAAGAAAGAACAAAAAGGAATATTGCTCCAAGTTTATAAGACCTAAACACCCCATGTAATAGGATTTTATAATTTAATGTAGAAGTTCTTTCCCCCTAGGTGAAAAATGTATAAATATATAATAAATATAATATTAGCAAAAATATATAATTTATATGTTTAGTACAATATTTAAACTCGATGACAGGGTATCTCCTAGACGTGTAGTTCATCTTGCTTGCAGTAATCGCGTTGCATACTTCAGCACAACACACACACACACAGGTCAATTCCCCTCTCACCATACTCTTGCACTTTTGCAAGCGCTGACCGTTACGCCCACACACGCCCACATTACGCAAAAACGGTTGTCGCCCTTGCAAGCAGCGCCACTAGTCACATTTGTTGTCGCTTGGCAGCTTGTCGCGCCTTTCGCATAGGCGCCGGCGTCGCCATCGACGTCGGCGTCAAGGGCAGCGTCGCTGCCCACTTCGCATTGCATTGAACTTGAACGGGGGTTGGTTGGTGTAAAGAGTAGAGAAACTGAAACTGCAATTGCTGACGCCAGGGGGCGTGTTCACTTGCAGTCGTCCCACTCAAAACTCAATGCGTATGCAGCAGAAGCAGCAGCAGCCACTCACTCAAAGCTCACTCAATTTTGAGTTGAGTTTTATGCGCCTGTTAGCTATGCAGCGGTATTTTCAATTAGCCGTCGTGGCTTTTTGGGACTTTCCCTCGCCAAACAAACTGCATAAATTATTTGCTTAACATTTAAATATTGCATTCAAAATGGCTGCGCTGCGTCGCCGGCTGCCGCTGCCGCCGCTGCTGACGTCAGCGACGCAGCAACAACATGCAATGCGGAAATGCTTTCAACTTTAAACTTTGCTTCTAAAATTAGTCAGAACTAAAAAGCCAAAATAAACACAGGTTTAGTTTGCCGTGTTTGTTTGTTGGCTTTTGACTTCGGTGCAAAAGCGTTGCATACTTTGTGGCGTTTGCTTTGTGTTTGTGTTATTCTGTCAAAACTTAACGCCTGCTGCTAATCAAAATATGCGAAAGTCAAAAATAACTGTCGTCATTTACCATTTATATGCACTTTATATGCACAATATACACCCGTATATTCGTATGTGTGTTGATTTTATGTTTTGCGACCATTTCCGGCGACATTTTCAACTCGATTAGAAATTCAAATGGCATTCACTTGACAGTCTTCAGAGTCGGATAGAAACGTTGCAGGGGGCCTGGCTTATCAATTACAGCCGGCAAAGTCGCCGACAGGTTCAGAGTCAACGCCGCACTTGCCACAACTCGTTGCGGCCGTTTATTTCAAGGACATGTCTAGCAAACTGCATATGAATACCATATATATTCACATGCACTTGGCATTTAATATGCGATGCGAGAGCTAAACGAAACTCTTTGGGAAACACATGGTTGATAATTAGAGAAAATCTAAAATTACAATTTACCTCTTAGCTCAATAAATTTCAAAAATTAAAGTTGAATTTGTTCACTTACATTTAAAACATTATTACAAAATAATTATAAAAACGAGAAATATAAATATATTTATATTTATTTATTACTCAAAAAGTGTTAATAAGCTCATTAACATAAGAAAGTCTTACAAAATCATTTACATTAACAGAGTCAATTTAACAGAGTACATTTTAACATTAACAGATTCAATTTAACAGAGTAAGTTTCAGGTTTTGTGCCTTTAACAAGACAACCTTTTGAGTGACCCTCGCCAAGTCTTACCGGTATCCCAGACGAAGTTGAAAGCAAAAGCGAAAGCCAATTTGCAGTTGGCTATTTGGCTGACCAAAGTCACGAAGTGAATGGTTTTGGGTTGGGTCTCTTAGAACCTTGCACTTTTGCTGTATTTGCATACCAAGTTATCGTTGCTGTTGCTGCTGTTGTTGTTGCTGTTGTTATCTGTCGCAGCGGAAATGCAATGCGGCGCTGTTTGTTTGCCTCTGTGGTAACTTGCCACTTGCCACTTGCCACTTGGTGCTGGCAACTGGCAAACGTAGCTCTTGAGTGATTGACACCGCGTTGCACGCAGCTTGCATTTTGATAGCCAACGCCCGCCCCACCCACATTTATGCCCATTTCCATTCCTTGTTCCATTCAAACGGCAAACAATTTGGTATCTATCACAACATTTATTTAACTTGATTTTCGCTGTTGGCTGCGAGCTCATAAAACTAAATTGCATTTGCTCTGATTTTCGTTTTTGTGTTTTTTCCATTTTTTACATTTTGCATAACTAAAAATGTGTGTGTGTGTGTGAATGTGTGTGTTTCTACAAGGAAAATTCTATTGCGTGCCTGGCACTAGCTGGCACTTGGAAGGCTGCGACTTTAGGATTTCATTTCGATTCAGCTCTTGGGTGCTAATGGCTTGTTATAGCATAAAATCGCGTTATCCTATAAAACTGTTGTGCACGTGTGTGTATTTGACAGGCTATGAAAGTTATTGGTTTTTAATAGCGCGTGCCGTGCGCTTGAAAATGATTTCGATGGCATATCATCAATAATAGATGGCAGGTATTCAAAAAAAAAAAAAAAAAAAAAAATATTTGTTAAGTTATGTGTGTAAATCAAACATGCATATTTACATACAAATGTATGTATATAACTAAGCAGCGATTACTTTTTTTCTGTAATATTTTTTGGCCAAATAGAACTAAGGAAATTTCTTTTTTTCTGTAATATTTTTTGGCCAAATAGAACTAAGTAAATTTCTTATTTTTAAGTTAAACAAGTTTTTCAAAACTTTTAGCCTAGAACTTACTAACAATATATAATTTAAACGAAAGAGAAAAAATAAAGGAGAAAAAAAGAGATAGCGAAAATACTTAAATATTCAGTTTTATATATCTTAATTTAACTAAAGTTTATTTTATAAGCTTATCTATTTGGTTTTACCTCTTTTAGATTGGCAATTAATGAAGAGCAAATTTCATAGACTGCAGAAATAATTTAAAGGTGAGTGTTGAATGAGAAACTACGTACTAAAAACTAAAAATGATGTTAAATGTTTATAATTATTAGCTGAATAACCAAACAGGAAGCTTTCATAACTGATACTCTTT
Source organism: Drosophila micromelanica (assembly GCA_004143825.1). Taxonomy (NCBI): domain Eukaryota; kingdom Metazoa; phylum Arthropoda; class Insecta; order Diptera; family Drosophilidae; genus Drosophila; species Drosophila micromelanica. The sequence goes on along the minus strand of SCDY01000957.1, from coordinate 18,494 downwards.
TAACTTCCTTATGTTAGTGGTAAGAATAACCAAGAATGCAATAGAAATCCAGCCAGATATCTTTTGCCTCCAGTTAGTATAATGATAAGCTGATAAATCATCAAATCATCACCTTAGCATCTTTTTAAAGATTTGAAAAAAAATACTTCGAAAAAACTAGTAGCCACAAAGACCTTCACCTTAGAAACAAATCCTGTTAATTGCTTCTTCTGCAGCTTCTACAAATTAATTACAAAACCAAAGAAAGACTTTATAATCCCACAAAAAGATATCCAGCCAAATGCGCAACTCAATAAATTATGGCCGTAATTAAGCTCCACTTTACAAATCGCTCCAAAACCTCAATTTCAATAATCAAGTTAGTTTTACAGTGCGCAGTGCTAATTGGTGGGGGTGGGGGGAGGGTTTGGGGCTTTTACGCCATTTTGTTGCTGCGGCAAACTTCCGGTTCAGTAGGGCGGCAAGAGAATACACATTTATTCATTTAACGCCTCATTAATTCATCACTTTCAATAAAATTTTACGCTTACATACACACAACAGGTGTGTGTAGCAGTGTGTAGCAGTGTGTGTGTGTGTGTTGCGTTAGATATTAACCGCAAGTAGTAACAGTTAGGAAAAGCTTTGGTCTCGCTCCATTAGAGAGACAGTAATGCCCGCCCAGCTGAATCCTTGCGCCTTTAATTAAGCGTGCAATGTGTGTGTCTGTGTGTGTGTGTGTGTGTGTGTGTGTGTGTGTGTGTGTGTGTGCTTGCGTGTAAAACCCATTGAATTTCGCATTAATGTATTAACTTTTATTCATTGCGACATTGCGGCCAACTGTAGCATACTTCGAGGCGCCAAACTGACTTTAAAAACCCCATGAAAAAAGCATGAATTGTAAGGCAGACACGTGACCCAATCGGACTCATATATTAGGTAATTGCCTGTCCACAGAGAGAGAGAAAGAGACAGAAAGAGAGAGAGCTTTATTTTGGCTACGCTCTTTTAATTCTTGTTTATAGCGCTATTTTTGCGCCAAAAGGATTTTGACAATAAACAGACGCAGTTTTCTTGTATTTTTATAAATTTTATTATCTATCCCCTCACAGATCAGCTCCCACAATAGCATCAGCAGCAAAAACAGCATCAGCAGCAGCAGCAATAGCCGCACGCTGCTCGGGCATCGTTTAAAAATAACTCCTTGTTGGAATTTCCATAGAAATCGTGCATATTGAAAATGTATGTAAAAATATTGATGTTTTCACTTGCGTGCTAATTATAAATTGTACGAGACACACAAATCATTTTTGGCAAAGAAAGTCGACCCGTCTTGCCCCGGACCCTGAAATAAGTAAATTTAAATGCAACTTACGTCTGGCAAATTATTAAATAAAAATATGTGATATTTTCATTTATTATTTGGCTGTTGTTTTTGTGAAATCATGCGCACCTCGCACTTCCATTTCCAAATGCAACATTACCAAAATAACAAAAACATCATCAGCCGCTGCTGCGGATGCTGCTGCTGCTGCTGCTGCTGCTGCAGCAACAGATGCTCAGGCATAAGCAGATTTCCTTTCTTTTAGTTGAAGGAGATCGGCAGTCAAAGCAACAACACACACCCAACACACACACACACACACACAGTGAGGCCAACACAACGTACCAAAATACTTATACAATAACAAAAACAAAGAAAACCAAAAATAATACGTAAAATTGCTTTAATTTTAAAATATATTTCAGTGTATGCTGATGATTGTTTGTGTGTTTGTTAGTGTGTGTGTGTGTGTGTGTGTGTGTGTGTGTGTGTGTGTGTGTGTGTGTGTGTGTGTGTGTGCACACGCCTCGGCCTTTCGACTTATTTCGAGCGATCGGCCAGAATTAAGAGCTTTATTAGCGCAACGGCCGAGCAATCAAACGCGTCGCATTTGATAGAACGCGAAAACAAGGAATCGATTCCAGTTTCAAATCGTTTACCAAATCGTGTGTGCAGCTCTTGCCCGGTATCGATTTTATTATTATCGTAGTGCGATAGGCGATAACATGTCATGATTAGGTAGCTTTGTTGTTGTTCTGAGTGCGCTTTGTGTGTTTATTTGGGTGATGAAAATAAAAGATAGGTTCAATACGCCATAATTATTAGAACTTTTTATCGATAACAAATTATAGATAACAAATTATTTTCATCAACAACATAGTTATCGATAAATGATATTGACTATATCGATTGTTGTTATCGATAAAATTCTAAAATCAAACGCTTACAGCTTTTGATGTTATATCGAAGAAATGAAAATATTTGTTATCTCTGACTTACATTTAATTTTAGATCTTGTTAAGTAAAAATAACGTTATCGATAATTTCGATTCAAAAGTTGAATGCAGCGTTTCCACTTGGCGGACACCTTCAATTAACTTGATTGCATTCAATGAATGCTTTTTGTGGCTTCAACTACAATAAAATATCTATAATATGATTTTAATCCTTGTCCAAAGGTTGCCGCTAAAGTAATTATTTATTAAATGGCGCTGATAATATAAAGCCCGCTATAATCTCATTAGGAGTACAATTTATTTGATGTAGACACAATAAATAATGCCTTACCGAAGATGGTTGTCTTGGCTCGCATCGCTTGTTTCTTTTCGACAACTTTTGGCTTTAGAACTCAGACCGATTTAAGCCGCAGCCAAGTCGCAAATCCTTTGTGAAAACACACGCGAATAAAAAGAAACAAAATTCGCATGAAAACCCCATTAAAACGTTTTAAAAGCGCTTAACTTGAAAGGCTTAACAAACACGTCTAAGCAGCAGCAGCAGAAAAAATTGGGGGCGGGGCAGAGAGCTTTTCCACCTGCAATTTCAAGCATTTTCAATTGTTTAGTAGGATTTCATTTTGTTGCTTTTCTCTTATTTCCTTTTTTTTTGTTTTTGTCGAAAAGGTGCTTCTGGCCGCGTTCAGCGGAATTGTTGGTTATTTATTTTGGGTTACCTCTAAAATTAAAATGGCTCAAAAACACAAGACAAACACACACACACGACGCCAACAACAACAACAACAACAACAAAAGAAGAGCGAAACAAACGAACAAAAAAGCGTTTTTTATAGAACATTTATTTATAATTATACATTCTCGTTGTATATGCGATTTTCTGCGCCAGTAAAGTGAAGTGTAGGAAATATCGTGCACAGACATATTTTCATTTCGATCCCATTCAATCCACAGTCGATCCTCATTCAATATCCCAAATACAACAAGAAAATAATAATAAAAATAAAATTTCAAATTAAATTAAATAAATATTGCAATTGCAATTTCCCATTGAAGGACGCGGCTTTCGCTCTCTCGCGTTCTCTTTCTCTTTCGCTCACCAGTGCTGTTCAATTAACGGTAATTGCCTAAAAAATTAACAACAATGTGCTAAAAATTTAAATTAAAGTAAATAAAATCCCAAGTTTTTTTTGCAAAAGTGCTTTCGAGTGGGGTCAAAAAATCAAAGTCTCTTGAAAAGTGAAATTCTGTCAAAGCAATACAATTTCCCAAAATAAAAGTCGAAACATCTGTTCTTTGTTGTTTGTTGCTACGAAAATCGCGTAAAAAGTGTTGACCAAAAACAACAATAACAACAACAACAGCAGCAGCGTGAAAAAATTGTGCATAACAGAATGTTAAACATACGAAAATTTGAAATGTTGCTGGCAGCTGCAGAAATGTTGCCAACGCATGTTGCTGACCGCCAGATGGCGCGCAGCAATATCGCCCATAGGTGGCGACAACCGCAGCAACGTCAAAAGTGCGATCAGCTGCAACTAACTGCGGCTAGATGGCGCCGCTTGGACATCGAAAATTTGTAAGCGATTTTGAAAAATAAGCAATTAAATGCATGACAATAAAAATATAATTTATATATTTTAATTTAATAATTCGTGAGAAATCACTTCTGTTTATATCAAAGTTAGTGCTTATAACTGTTTCAGTGTTGGTGTTAATTCGTTATGCGCTTTATTCAACTACATAACCAGCTCGGCTGGCAGGCAATCGGAAGCTGTAAAGCTCCTTAGTTTCAATCCAACTAATCCTTTAAGCCCTCACAATGCATCCATTGTGTTTGCTGTTCTATTCTATTCTGTTGTGTGTTCGGATTCAACAGCTGAGGGCTACAACGTTGGTTTTTTAAGTGGGTTTACATTGTAAGTGGCAAAGTCGTGCGAATTCTGACGAGCTTTCCAACACCAACACACACACACACACACACACACATGCATAAGTATTTTAAGTCAGCTTGTTTGAAATGCGGAGAGCTTAACCGATTTCAGTGCTCTACAATGATTTTCCAGAACATTCTTGGTACTATTGTATCCTTGCAAACATTATTTTAGCAGATTTGTAAGGAGGAGCTTAATATCTTTATCTTATCTATTATTAATAAGATTTTTCTCTTAGACAGCAGACTATAAATGCTGTGTATTTTATAAATAAATTTATTAAAAATTATTTTTTGTCTAAAAAATTTTCAACCGCATTTTAAAATCAAATATTTAAATTTTAATCTTAACGTTAAATGAAATAACTATGTTTGAGAAATAACAATTGAAATTGAAATTCTTTATTATTCTTTTAAATAAGTGTAATAATAAACATTCCTTTTAGACAACTGCATTTGAGTGATGGATAAGATATATATTTTATAAATAAATCCGTTACATTTTAAGATGAAATATTTAATGTTTAATCTTAAAGTTAAATGATAAAATTATGTTCAAAAGGTAAATTGTTATTCTTTGAAATTCTTTTAATAAAGTTTATTTCAAACACGCTTTTCTTCTCTCCTGGGCGTTACTTTTCAAAAGAGCCTAAGGCCAGGCTTTGGCTTAGACCACTTATACCGAATAAGAAAGAGAGGGAAGAGAGAAAGAGAGATAGCAAGGCTTAGCTATGAAACTGAGGGTAAGTGGGGTTAGGGACGTGTCTGTCATACCAATGTTAAGCGATAAGCATTTCCGTTTCCGCTGAAATTTAATACGCTCATTCGCTGCAGCTCCACTTGCAAGTGGACAGGCAGACAGACATGTGCTCCACTCGTATAGCGTATTGTAGAGAATATATTCTATATATTCTAGCACTTTTTCCTTTGAGTACAGGCTGTGTCCCCTTTTTGTTTTTGGCACTCATCGCATTTACATTTCGCTTTCGCTGCAAACTTCGTGCAATTTGTTCGACTTGTTTTGGTTTTGTTTTCCCAATTTTTGTTGCTATACGCGACGGCAAGAAATAACTAGAAGGCATTAACGACTCTTTCTAAATTGCAACAAAATGTTGTTGTTTATTTACGCAAATTTGTGTAGACTTTGGCCGGCTGCCAGGAATTACGAAAAGCCCACAAAACACGACGCCATTTTCAACAAAACAAAAAAAAAGAAACGCAAAAGAAAAAAAAAATAAAAATCTCAAAATGCTAGCCAAAAAATATCAAAAAAGAGAAACAACAACAGAGATCAGCAAAATTCTGGCACAAGTTTATTATGGAAAATAAATTTACAAGTATTTTTGGGTAACATATTCATTAATTGTGTCCCATATGATTTAAGAGGCTGTTTAGGGAAGGGGAGGGGAAGGGGGGCTGGCCTCGATGGCTTGTCACCCTATTGAATTCAATATTTTCATTTCCATTTTCTATTCTTTTCTTATTTTTATTTTGTTTTGTCATAGGTGGGCGTTCAGTCTCTGAAAAGTTGTTTGTCTGTGTGCGACGTATAGGGCATGTCATAAAAATCAAGTGAAAAGCGCCAGAAGAAGAAGACGCACAAAAATGTCGAAAATCATGACAAAGAGCAGCGAGGAAAGCCAACAGAAACCAACAGCAAATACGAAATATAAGAAGCAAATTTATTATAGACAACTGTGTTGCCAGAATTCGGTTCGACCATTTGTTTGTTTGGCCAGCTCTCTCCACCCGCCTTTTCTGCCCGCCTCTTTCACTTTCACGCTCACACAAAATGTCGAGGCAACAAAAAAAAGGAAATACTACAGACAATTTGGACCCGCTGGAACTGCTCGGCTCCTCTGCTTGCGAGGTGCCATGGCAACACAGATACAAATACAAATACAAATACAGATACAGATACAGATACATATTCAGATACAGATGCACAGATACAGCTTGAATGCTGATACATACATTTATATAGACAAACATGTGCCTAGGGGCAGCACTGATCAATGTGTGCGTGTGGGGTGTGTGGGTGTGTGTGTAGGTGTGTGTGGATGCGATTGCTGTCGCTGCTGCTGTTGAACCATTTCATTAGCCACCCACACACTACACTTTGCGCACACTCACACACTCACACACTCACACACACACACACTCTTGCTTGGCAGTATGTGGGCGCTGTGGACCAGCACGCGTGCATACCCTATAAATAAATGCCGTGCTTTGTAGAGTATATTGTGCTTATTTAGAGCTGCGATTTTAACTAGAAATTTCTATTATTAATAATGTAAAAAATATACTTTTTTAAATTTAAGAATTTCTGTTTAAACATCTTTGAATGTTTACTCAACACAGGATATGTTCTAGTTAGGCATACACACAAAACAAAATGTGAGTAACTTGTGCATAGAACCGCAACCACAAAATACTGGAATGCTTTTCTGAAATCTCTGGTCTTTGTGCTCGAACTCAAACTTGTTGCATCTGAAAGGGTTTCGGTTCGTAGGCCATAAAATCCACGGGGAACCCTTATGCATTCATGACGCAAATCAGGATATGCCGCTTCTATTTATATACTTAATCAAGCCTGCATCGAGTGCATAACATTCTGTGTTTTATAACAGCTTGTTTTTTGGCTAATTTCAGTTATACAACTTGGCAAAAGAAGAAGAGGCGCAATTGGAGAGACGTCAGAGTCAATTCTTGAACGGAACAAGAAGAAGAGCTACGAAACCAACATCAGGAACTAAACAATACACCTAAAAGTACACAGATTCAGTGACTTAATAGCATTCAAATTGCCATATACAACAAATAATACAAATATATACATATAGATGCATAGAGATATATAGCTATAATTAACTGTTAACTAGTTGGCACTAGAAACGTTTTGGGACTCCTTGATGTTGCTTAATAGCGGCATTTAGCAGGTAAGAAACTTTATAGTGAATTTATCTGAAATGAAATACTCAATTACTTATAATTACTTAAGTAATTGCTCTAAAAATAGATCAAAATAACAATCAATATTGAGTTAATGAGATTTTACATTTGTTGAGTATTTCGAAAGCTAGTAAAAGTAATGAAATTCGGATTTTATAGATTTTATCTGAATCATTACTAAGTAATTAATTGCACTACAAATTTATCAAAATAATAATCAATGATTTAAAGAGAATTTATATTTGTTGATTAGTAGTTAAAGTAATTAATTTCGGATTTCAAAAAACAAAAATAAAATTGAGCAAAAATTTATCAGATTACAAATCATTAATTTCCTCACTTTCCAATTATATACTTTATATAGAGTATACAACTCTTTATGTTCAGTTACTCAACTGGTCAAGATCCTATTGTATCTGTATCTACATCCATGCCAGGCATCAGACCTATAACAACAGCTGAGCATGTATTGTGTATATACGAAAAGAGTATTTAAACACACACACACACACATGCGCAGCTAGCCAATGTTGGCTTTGGTATTTCTTGGCGTTCAATTAACGTAAAACATTTGCCAAGAATTTTCTTGAGTCTTTTTTGTTATTTTCTTTTTCATTGTGAGCTTCGTTGGCAACAGCGTGGAAAAAGGAAAATGGTTGTCGAACAGAGGTTCCTATTGCTCTAATAAATACACACTAATTAATATAAACGAGCTTAAACGGAGGTCAATGCTCCATGGCAGCTTAAGGTATTCCTTTTTATTTGTACTTTAAGTTGGTTGCCTAAAACACATCTTCATCTCGATGTTATATAAAAAAACATCTCATATTTGCTTCAGCTTTGCATTGTTTCCCCTTTCGTTTGCTTTTTCTGCATCAGGAGAAAATGAGGCAAACGAAAGTGCGTCATGCAAACAATTTCAAAATTATTGAACGTCATTGCTCGCAATTTGCGGGAAATGTATCTTTCCATGGAAATTATCAAATATTCATGGGCGTGTGTGAGCGTCAGCGAGAATCTGTCTGAGTGTGGGTAAATCATCATCAATTCAAGCACGCGTCTTCCCAATGTGGGGCTCTTGCGTAAATGTTTGTGTGTGTGTGAGTGAGTGTGTGGCAGCTCCACGCGCCTTTGTGCTGCTGATTTTACTGTAGCTCTGTCTACCTGTAGCTTTTATTGCCTGCACAAAAAATTGTATGGCACGAAGAGTTGAACCTGCATTTGCATTGAATGTGCAACACACTTTGAAGGATATATACAGTTCTGATTAGAACTTTCAGTGTGTACTTATAAAAGTTAACTATTTTATCTATCATACACCTGCCTGAAGTATTTATTAAATATTTTATTGTTTTAATCTCAGCAAAAAAAAATTATCAATTAAGTTTTTCTTCAAAACCAGGTATTGTTTTTTAAAGTAAACCATCAAAAACTGGAGAATTTTTAAAACTAATAGTTTTTCAACTTGTGCTTCTATATATCTGAAAGGGTATTTAGTCGTCGTTACTTTGCAAATAACTCAGCTCTTGTTGCGGCTGTTTACGCGCGATTATTTTGTGCGCGACGACCGCAATAAAAGAAAATTAAAGTTTTCCCTTTCGGCTGCTGTTGTTGTTGTTGGTGTTGCTGTTGTTCGTGCGCCGTTCTTTCAATTTTCTTGCTGTCAGTCCGTGTCGCATCTTTTGGCTCGATTCTTGTGTCTTGCCTTGCCCCCGCCCCAAGCACCGCTCATTTCTTTGCCACTCCACCACACTCCGCCCTCCCCTTGCTATAGCTGCTTGACATTTTGTGCATTTTGCATTTGGTCGACGTTCTGCCATTTCATTTGCAGCAGCGTCAAGTATTTTGGCCATGTTCCAAAATGTTTGTGTCTTGTGTCGCCACAGACGTTGCCCATCCAATGGGGCTCCGCTCATGGGGACAGTTAGTGATTAAGCGTGAAAATATCAGACTCATCACCGCAGCAGCAGCAACAGCAGCAGCAGCAGCATCAGCATTAGCACCCAGCAGTGCAACCGGCCAAAGAGCTCAGGCTAAAAGAACTGAACGCAAAAAAGACTACGGAAAATCTTTGATCAAAATGGCGACACTTTTCGCTTGTTTGTTTTTCTTTCTTTTCGATGTTTTCTTTTTATTTTATGGTATAAGAAAATTGTTTTTCTTTGACTGTTGTTCTCGTAATTTATTTTGCATATTCATTTTGTTTGTGTGTGCAAATTGAAATTGTTGCTTCATGTTTACATACTGTACTGTACCCCAAATGATGTTTAACTAACAAACGGCGGCTTATTGACAGCTAAAAATATGAAATATGGCACAATTTATTAGATCGTATATGTTAACAAATTGAAAGAATGCCATATTATTCAATAAATCAAATTTGTGTGTGGCTGAAAATTTAATTCGCTGTTGTTTAACAGCCGCAGCGCTCTTTTACAACATTTTAACAGCTGTTAGCAGTTAACATTACCATCTTTTACTTATCTTTAAAAAAATTTTATTCAAAGTTTATCGAACGCTGATTGCATTTATATACACGTACATTCTGTAGGTATCAGATTTAGAGCATTTACATTTCATACACATATACGTATGTTTGTGTGTGTGTATAACAGAGATCATGTAGCATTCTTTCAATTTCTGTGTATATTTACTGTAGTTGCCCATGTGTTCAGGAAAGGGAACAACAAATTGTACAATTCACTGCATACAGAAATGTTTATACGAAATGTCAGTACAACAAAACAATCTGATGCTCTCCTGCTTTACAATCGAGTGTAAGAGTGTGTGTGCGTGTGTGTTTTGCCTTTGGCAGCTGCGCAAATGGCGACGACAGACATCACATGCAGCGTAGCAAGGGCCACAGAGAAGGAGGAGGAGGAGGATGAAGGGGGGGGGGGGGAGATATGCCTGATTTTGCAACTGTACACACAAGCAGGGTGTTTTCGTAACGCATAATGGCAGCACCTGTCTTGGAGGCCAGCCAGCCAGCCGAAACGTACGATGCCGAACAGAACGCTCAACGAGTTGCAAAATTTTTTAATTTCGAAATGACAGCAAGAGCAAGAAACCAAAAAGAATGTAATTTAATCAGCAAGCAGAGCGCTGGGGGGCACAGGAGGGGGGCTCTCACACACAAATACACACGCGCATCAGCAGACAGGCAAATGAGTGACGTACACAGGCGAGACCAAAGCAGCGCCACCTAATGTTTACGACTCTTCACACACGAGTAAACGGGCACTCGTGCTCTCTCGCTTTCTCGCTCACTCACACTCACCTATGCGGCGATCACAGGCTGCGCTGTTGTCTATATTTAGACCGAAAATGCAAATGGCCGCACACGCACACAATGCTCAGGACAGAAAGAACAGCCGAGGAGAGAAGGTGAGTGAGAGCGAGAGAGCGCCCCACAGAGAGAGTCACATGGATGCGCACTCATACCTAGACAAAGCTTGGCAGCACTTTGCGCAGGCGCTGGTGGAGAGCGACAGAGGCAGAACGAGTGTCAGGTATGTGTGTGCAAATGTAAAAGCTGATCGCTCGGCCGCCATTTTGTAATGAAAAAAACCAAAGAGCACAAGAAAAAAAAAACTATTGCTCGTGACTTTTGTGGCGTTTTGTTTTGGCACGCGGCTTTCGATCAATTTGCTGGTTCGTTGTACGTTTGGGGCTTGCTTTATAAATAAAAAGGATAATTTTTATAGATTTCGTTGTGTGTATGTTTGTGTTTGCAACACGAAAATATCCATAACTAAATTTAACACTTGTTTTTGTTTTATATTTAACTTTGCCCGTGTTATTTTGGCCAACTTGTTGTTGCTGCTACTACGGCTGCTGCTGCGGTGTTTGCTGAATGAACGGCAGACAACAGGTCGCGACTTATAAATACTTACAGCTGCCATTCACTACCCTACACGCCCCCCTTCACACCCGCCAACAGCTACCCTCTGCCCCTGGCCCTACCCCTTGTGAAAGACAATTGATAATTTGTTTGATTTTGGCGCTTGCATTTCATCAATAGAAATAAACAATTGATTTGTTGCTAATACTTGTTGTGTTTACTAGTCTGCGTTTATTTTAACACAAATTGTATTTAAGTATATTATTTGTTTTTTTGATATTTAGCAGATATCTTGTATAGATATTTATATGTGGAATAAATATTTTTAACAAGTTGGCACGTGCCAAAGCTAAATCTGAACATTTGCTTATGCAGTATGCCACCGACTATAAAAATATATAAACAGACAGAGAGACAGCTTTATACATAGATAGTCTATGGTTGAGTCTGCATAGTCCATTCAATGTTTTGAATTGAAATGTTTGTTTTTATTGGCTTAGATTATCCATTTTGTGGGTTTGCATATTGTTGTTGCAACAGCTGCTGACTGGGTGGTCTGAAATGTCCAGACAGACTCTGAGGCTGAGCAGCTAGAAAGTAGGCGTGTCTGGCACTTTTAATCTGTTGCGCCAAGCTGTCTGCAAATATTATGCTTTGCTCTGAAACATTCGAATATTCGCTGGAAACTATGAATAATATAATAAATAGAACAGAGAAAATGTTAATTAATACAGCAGCTAAAATAAATAAGCTTACTAGACTTATCTCGTTGAAAGACTAAATGGAAGCCTGAATGGCCAACGGACAGGTGATTAATTCACAAAGGATGCTGTCACGATTGTCAAGGAGGAGTAATTAACTAATTAACTTTAACTTAACTATATCAATTTTTGACTGCTGTGAAAACCCTTTTCCTTAACTTTTTCTTTTACGAAATTTAAAGTAGTTTCAAATTTTCAGATGTATAATTGGTTTTATGCTAAATTTTGCCACTTTTTCCATAATGGCAGTTAACATTAATCTTCATTGATCTTTGGGAACTATGCTAAACTAGATAATGCATAAAGCACTAGGGAATTTTAATTACTGTGTCTTTTAAAGCGAGCTTCTTAACTCATTAATAGACTCCACGTAATTTTCCCCCCTCTTCGACAAACCTGAATCAATATTAAGTAAAAATCTATTTCTAGTCTCTTACCCCATAATAGTGAAAGTACAACCAAATTAGGGAATACAATATGCGACATCAACAAATTATAAAAATTATGAACACGAATGTGTCGCGCAGGGCGTAACAATCTGTGTGGGGTAGGGGGGGTGGTTACGGGGCCTGTGGAAAGGATTGCATATGCGCCACCACAAATTAAACGTGTTCCGTTTTGCTTAAAGGGGGCAAGAAACGTTGACGCGCATCCAAAGATGCCACAGACAGCTATTATATACTTACATATATATGCATATATATATATATTTATTATGTATTTCCTTAAGTGCATTTCCCCAATGTGTGTGTGTGTGCAGCTACCTAAGGAAACAACCAACTACGAACTGCAGCCAAATGCCACGAAAAGCACGCGTGAATCGGCCAGAGATTTGCTATGGGATTATATGGGAAGACTGCTCAGTTTACTAATTGCTTCCGCTACAGCGTCGGCTGCAGCGGCTGCTTGAAGTTTTTAGGGGTCTAGAGATTCATTTTAATTGCATTTCTTTTAACGGTAACATCAGCAGCCAGCCCCAGTCCCAGTCCCAGCCCAGCCACAGTACCAGATCCCTGAGTCAACGTATGGCCCCGTTGCTGCTCTTTGGCTGCTTGCCTCACGGCGCTGTCCGTCGCGACGGCGTGCCTGCCTGACGTTGCCCGGACGGCGACGTCAATAACATTTGTGTCTGCAGACACACACACACACTGCCATTAATAAGTATGTGTATGTAGTAGTTGCGCTCAATAACAAAAATCAAAGGAAACATGAATATATATAGTACATATATATATACAGACATATATATATATATATATATATATATATATATATATATATATATATATATATAAGAATGTATATGAACATATGTATGCATATTCCTGCTACAACAGTTTTGATCGCAAGGGAGCTGCTCTGCTAGGTGAGAAATACACACACACACACACGCACACACACACACACAGTTCGGGCAGCTCGGTCCGGGTCATAAAAATATTTAAACCAGCGATAGATAGAGATAGGGGCCTGAGGTTCCTTCTCGGGCGGCCACTTGAGCTGCATTTTCAGCTATGCGATTGCCCATGTTACTCGAAATGCGCTAAATGCCTTTTGGGAAAGGAAGCGCGGCAAAAGGATGTGCGCATACTTGAGCTCAAACGGTGGCAGCGCCAGCAAAGAGGAAGCAGCCCCCGGCAAATATGTGTGTGTGCGTGTGTGTGCGTGTGTGTGTGTGTGTGTGTGTGTGTGTGTGTGTGTGTGTGTGTGTGTGTGTGTGTGAAAAACAAATATTTGTGTGTGCGTGCGTGTGTTTGTATTTTTGTCTATCGTTGACTTTTTGGCACATATACGGTTCATTTCACGAGCCCAATCTGAGATGCCATGTGCTGCACGCCAGCAGCAACAACAGCAACAGCAGCAGCAACAGCTACAACAGCAACAACAAATTGTGCACACATGTTGCGTTCGTATTTTTTCTGACTTGATTTTCAGCTAGTTTCAGCTCTTTTCTTCGTGTTTTTTTTTTTAAATGTATTATTTATTTTGGGGCGACATAAAATCAACAGCTGATTGAACATACACAATTAGATATATATGTATATATGCATATGTGAAGCGTGCGCAGGATTTTGTTTTGTAGGTGTATAAAATTGTCCATCAACAGCTGAGCCACTGACGTCACAAATAGCCAGACTGTGAAACAACAGCTGGCAATTGATTTTTGAGTACATACTATCCGAATGGGCGCTAGTATTTTGAGTATATGCTGAATGATGTATACTTCCTATTGCTCAAATAAATTATAAATTATTACTTAAAAACTAGAAAGAACGTAATATAAATGTTCTGTTAGTGTTATAGTTTATGTTACTGTTGCTGTTAAAGTTTCTGTTATTATTCTTATTCGATGTGTAACTAAAACTTTCTTTATAACCTATTCCTACTCTACTATTAAGAAATAGTTGTTTAGGAAACTTTGCAAAATAAAACATTTTCTTGGTAAAGTAATCCTCAAGTTCAAGTCTTGGCTCACATTGTGCATAAAGTTTATAAATATTTAATTCACATTTTTATCAGCAATAAGAAGCTGTTACAATAACTCCCTAATGCCACATCAGTCTTAATACAAACATTGTACAAGTTCCCAGTTTTTGTTCTCTGATGTTATGCAGAACAGTCGAGTGGAATACTTTTCTGTCTGTCTGTCTGTCTGTCCGACTGACTGGCTGGCTTTGGCAAACCGAGACAAGCTAAAGCCAATGCTGTCAGGCGTTCCTCGTCATACGAACCGCGAATGCTGCAAAGATTTATGGTATCCTTTCAACTTTAAACTCGCCTTGTTCTGGCTTCCATTGCATGAGTCGGCAGTTGAACTCATGCAAAGTGTGTATGAGTGTGTGCGTGTGTGCGTGTGTGCTAAGCCAGTTTAGGGGGGGCAACTCTTTTTGGTTGCCTGGCTTGGCTACCCCTTTGCAGGAGGTTACAGCCAACGCGTGTGCATTGAACTGATCGTCATAAATCGCGTGCTTCATCTGGCTTTTGTTTCTCCGCTTGTTTTCCTTCTTATTTTTATGGTTTTTTTTGTCCCTTGTCGGGGGCGTAAAAACGCTTCGACAGTCAAGATTAATTGGCTGCCAGTATTGTCATGCCAATAGAATATGGCACTCAAAGTGCTCGAAAACACACACTCATTGTATTCATTTGATTCACTTAAAAGCGTTTTGAGTTGGGCGGAATATAAGGGATATAATAAATATAGAAAAATATACAATTATATATATTATATCATATAACTAAGTTTAATTTATTTCTAACAGACTTCTGCTTTATTCATTTTTTACAGCAAAACTTTTTGTACCTGTTGTTTTGCGCACGCAAAAGGAAACTTTATTAAAGGTGAGTGCAAAAGGTTTCCATTTCCCATTTTCCATTTCCCAGTTGCTCGAGTTTTTACATCTTATAGCTGAGAAATGAAAAGTTTTTTGTAGCGTAAGTCGAAACGCTGAGCACGTGCCGCGTATTATGGAACAGCCTCTGATGTGCGACTGTGTGTGTGTGTGTGTGTGTGTGTGTGTGTTGTGTGTGTGTGTGTTGTGTTTGTGCACAAGGCAAATATTTACACTCAATGGAACATAATAAAGACATAAAAAATATTTATCATATTGTGTGAGACGATGGCAACAGGATGCGATTGCAAGTATTGCCTGTTCTCGGATGTGTATATGTGTGTGTGTGTCTGTCTGTCTGTGTGTGTGTGTCACACCCACCCGCAAGCTGTCAATTCTCAACGTGGGCCTAGCTGCCCTCTCATTTTATCTATATATGTTGTCCCTGCCTTCTCTTCCTTTGCCCTTGGAACAGTTAAAGTTTCTGTGGGCTTTACTTACCGCATACAGGTGTATATCCACTTGTGGGATTCTTGTCTGTCCTGTGACAGACAGCCGCACAAAATAGCGTAGTCACAATGATTGATATGCCGCCTCTGGAAATATGAAGGTGATTTCAAAATGATTACCAGGTGTCTCTCTCGCTTGTCACTAAATTGAAATAATAATAGCTTGATTTGTATATACATCTATTTTGACATAACACGTATATATACATATATATATGATATAGTATTTTCCTATTTAATTAATTCACTTTTAAGTGGAAAATTACTTGAAACCGAGAAAGTAGTATCGATATAAACTTCCTTTGAAATTTCTATCGATCTATAAATAGAAATTTAAAATAACTCAAGTGTAAACAATATTCAGTATTTCTAGGTAAATGAATAAAGACATCCTTGTGTATTAAACTGTAATAGTATTGAAATAAAAATATAAATCTTCTCCTACAACAAATAAAAAAACATGAATTATGTAGGCAGTTTTACTTGGGCAATAATTTTTGTTTTCAACAGCTATCAATGTATGGAAATTTGGCATAAGACCGAAAGGAAATCAATTATCTGTTGTGTCCAAATCAATTAACAGCTCACCTTGAAATGTTTTATCCACTACCGTTTATGCAGATATTCCTCTCTGTATCTGTATCTGTTGAAAGCATCCATTTCAATTATAATTTGTGGCACTCTGTGTGTGGGCAGACAAAAAACCTTTTTAGTGCAACGTGTCCTTGCCAGGGCATTTGCATGAAATATTTGTCAGGACAATTTCGTACAACTTTTATTTGCCATTTGCGCGCTGTCACACGGCCAAACTACGTTTTGGGAAACGGGTTAAAATGGGATAAACCCGCTTTTAAATACGGCCGTAATGGACACAAACATGCGAACTGAAAGTGAAAATGTGTCACTAGTTTTGTTCGAGGCCAAAATTCTGTTACGAAATAAAATAACAAAAGCGAATATATTGGTATATATTCACAACAACAACAATTCGTAATTCCCCAAGTTCTTCAATAAAAAAAAACACAGTTAAAATTTGTGCCGCCAACTAATTCAGTTAACAGTTGCAGCAGCTGACAAACAAAAAGGCGGAATAATAGAGTAAGGCCAGGGCGGTGAATTTAAATGGCTGAGGGTTAGGGGGCGTGCTAACCTGTCATGGCCACGTTTTCTGGCCACTTTAACAACGCCAGGGCAGCAACAGCAACAGCATCAGAGGCCGTCGCAACCTCAGCTGCTCATCATTAATGCAAACAGTGAAATGCTTTCACCAACACACTATACCAAACCACCCCCAACCCTCGCACCACCCCGCCTGCCCCGTCACACATGTTAACGTTGCCTTATTGAAGCTGACAGGCTGCTTGGCATTGCCTCTTGTTGCTCAGCGCGGTTTCTCCTGCGTGGGCGGGCAGCAACAACAACAACAACAGCAACAAAGGTAAAATTGATTAGATTAGGCAACTCCGGCAAGCGAAACAAACCAAGGAGTATTTATACACCAAAAGTACGGACGGACAGAGACAGACGACAAAAGGCGGGAGTTGGCATTTTCGAGTGTCTCCTTGGCACACGTTGAGCAACGCCTCAGTTGACAAAAGCAAATACTTTTTTCTAGGTGTTGTTGTACATACTGTTATTCTGTATCCTTAAATACCCTTTAAAAAATATATTAAAATTAATCTGTTTAAGAAGACATGTGCGGCTCACTTTGTTTGTAAGGATTAACAGCTTTTAATGATACTATGAAAAGATAATTTTTAGTGTCGATAACATAGTATATATGAAAATCTATATATCGCATGTCTTTATAGATATTTTATAGCACTTTCGGCACTTTTCAGACTTTTAAAAATTTCATCAGCATTAAAAATTTACGCCTGTTATAAAGATTTGATCATTGTAAAACAAAATTTCGCTTTGTAAACAATTTGTATTTATATAATAAATAATATATGTAGAATATATGTAGATTAATATATACCCTTACATTTTTCTACAGGGTATTCTCTAGTCAAACACCCCAGCTCTAACAGGTAAATACCTGTTTTTTGTTATATTTTTTGCTATGTCGACTGGCACATTGTCCTTAAACCAGTAACTAATCGCATTTAAATTGCACTCAAAGCACACTCACCCTACACACCCACACACCCACGCACACACACTCTCATGTATTCTGATGAAACGATTGAGAGTCTAAGCGCCTTTTAAGACATGCGATTGAAATGTAATTAGGCAATGCTAATGCCCCGATCCTTTGGGATAGCTGCCAGCTTCAAGCTTTTTATTCAATTTCACACACAGCCAAGTAATTACTGACCTAATTGCTTCTGTCGCTGCTTCTTCATTTGCGCGCATAAAAATCAGTGGGGGGGTCGGAGGGGTATAAGAAAAGTTGGTCAAATGAAATTGAAATTGCCCATCATATTGAGTTATTGAAATTAAGCCTGGTCGTATTATGGAAATGTAAAGACTTTGTTGAACTAAATACGGTTTGCCAAGTAAAGCAGTCTGATGGCCCACAAATCCTTTCCGCCGTAATTTTGAGTAGACGAAATAAGAAAATTAATGTCATATACAAAAGTAACGAATTAGAAGTCTTTAAAAGAAAAATCACTCAATTTAAGCGAATATAGTAAATGAAATTTAATATTTTCCTGACTTGAAACTTTGAATATCAACTCGTGATAAACCGTGTCAGATTGACACGGATTGACATCCATAGCTCCTATATTTCAATCTCCCATAACTTTGTCAAAACTGAACCGATGTTCATGGTTGAGGGCATTTTGATCATAATTTGTCCTATACTTTGATTCCACATTCAAAATATATTCATTTTTGAAAATAAATTTTTTTTGAAATTTTTTGGTAAAAAAGCATGTACTCCCCCCTTGTGAATTTTTGAAA